>JAACNH010004454.1:0-24087 GCA_019447015.1 Hymenochirus boettgeri | reverse complement strand
GAGTTATAATGCATTTCCAGTAGTGTCCCTATTTAAATGGGAAGGTAGAGGTTTAAATGCATTTCCCAGTAGTGTCCCTATTTAAAGGGGAAGGTAGGGGTTAAATGCATTTCCAGTAGTGTCCCCTTTAAAGGGGAAGGTAAGGGAATTATAATGCATTTCCCAGTAGTGTCCCTATTAAAGGGAAGGTAAGAGGGAGTTATAATGCATTTCCCAGTAGCGTTCCTATTAAAGGAGAAGGTAGGTGGGTGTTATAATGCATTTCTAGCAGTGTCCTTATTTAAAGGGGAAGGTAGGAGAGTGTTAGAATGCATTCCCTAGTAGTTATTTAAAGGGGAAGGTATGAGGAATTATAATGCATTTCCCAGTAGTGTCCCTATTTAAAGGGGAAGGTAGGAGGGAGTTTAATACATTTCCCAATAGTGTCCCTATTTAAAGGGGAAGGAGTAGGAGTTATAATGCATTTCCTAGTAGTGTCCCTATTTAAAGGGGAAGGTAGGGGTTATAATGCATTCCCAGTATGTCCCTATTTAAAGGGCAAGGTAGAGGGAATTATAATGCATTTCCCAGTAGTTCCCTATTAAAAGGGGAAGGTAAGGGAGTTATAATGCATTCCCCAGTAGTGTCCCTATTAAAGGAGAAGGTAGGCGGGTGTTATAAGGCATTTCCTAGAAGTTGCCCCTATTTAAAGGGGACGGTAGGAGGGTGTTATAATGCATTTCCAAGCATGTCCCTATTTAAAGGGGAAGGTAGAGAGTGTAGAATGCATTTCCTAGTATTTATTAAAGGGGAAGGTATGAGGGAATTATAATGCATTTCCCAGTAGTGTCCCTATTTAAAGGGGAAGGTAGAGGTTATAATGCATTTCCCAGTAGTGTCCCTATTTAAAGGGAAGGTAGGGGTTATAATGCATTTCCCAGTAGTGTCCCTACTTAAAGGGGAAGGTAAGAGGGAATTATAATGCATTTCCCAGTAGTGTCCCTATTAAAAGGGGAAGGTAGGGCGTGTGTTTATAATCATTTCTTAGCAGTTTCCTTATTTAAGGGGAAGGTAGGAGAGTGTTAGAATGCATTCCCTAGTAGTTATTTAAGGGGAAGGTATGAGGGAATTATAATGCATTTCCCAGTAGTTGTCCCTATTTAAAGGGGAAGGTAGGAGGGAGTTATAATGCATTTCCAATAGTGTCCTATATTAAAGGGGAAGGTAGGTTATAATGCATTTCCTAGTAGTGTCCCTATTTAAAGGGGAAGTAGGAGTGTTTAATGCATTCCCAGTAGTGTCCCTATTTAAAGGGGAAGGTAGAAGAGTGTTTAATGCATTCCTATTAGTATTTAAAGGGGAAGGTAAAAGGAATTATAATGCATTTCCCAGTAGTGTCCCTATTTAAAGGGGAGTAGGAGGGTGTAACAATGCATTTCCTAGTAGTTTATTTAAAGGGAAGTAAGGGGATTATAATGCATTTCCAGTAGTGTCCCTATTTAAAGGGGAAGGTAGGGGTTATAATGCATTTCCCAGTAGTGTCCTATTTATAGGGGAAGGTAGGGGTTATAATGCATTTCCCAGTAGTGTCCCTATTTAAATGGGAAGGTAAGAGGGAATTATAATGCATTCCCAGTAGTGTCCCTATTAAAAGGGGAAAGTAAGAGGGGATATAAGGCATTTCCCAGTAGTGTCCCTATTTAGAAGAAGGTAGGCGGGTGTTTATAGAATGCCTTTCCTAGTAGTTATTTAAAGGGGAAGTATGAGGGAATTTTAATGCATTTCCCAGTAGTGTCCCTATTTAAAGGGAAGGTAGGAGTTTGTTACATTTCGTCCATATTTAAGGGGGAAGGTAGGAGGGGTTATAATGCATTTCCCAGTAGTGTCCCTATTTAAAGTGGAAGGTAGGGGTTATAATGCATTTCCCAGTAAGTGTTCCCATTTAAGGGAAGGTGGAGGGGGTTATAATGCATTCCCAAGTGTTCCCATTTAAAGGAAGGTAGGGTTATAATGCATTTCCCAATTTCCCAGAAGTGTCCCTATTTAAAGGGGAAGGGGGTATAATGCACTTCCCAGTAGTGTCCCTATTTAAAGGGGGAAGGTAGGAGGGGTTTATATGCATTTCCCAGTAAGTGTCATATACTAACACATTCTCAGTAGCAAACCATGTTTCCCCGCCCCAGAGGATCACGTGGCAATGGGACACGCCCCTTGCCCTGATTGACAAGTGTCCGGCCACCTGTCAGAGCCGGGAGACGGTGGTGGGTAAACAGGTCAGTGTCGGATCCTCAGTCCCGCCGGTTCCATTGGTCCCTCCATGGATGGACGGGGCGGTTGTGCAGTTCCCTCGGTCACCTATTGTACAGCGGGAGTTTTTCGTGTCACCTGGACCCAGACCGCCCCTATCTAACCAACTGTCCCTGACATCAGCACTGCCCCTGGGGGGCGCCCTGTTCCCAATGGTGAACCCGGGAGGGAGGAATCTCTGACGATCCCACCCCCGATGCGCTTGTGGTGGACGGACCGCAGCAGAAAGGGAGCGGGAGGAGGAGGATTTGCGGTCAGGGTGATGTGTGGTGTGGGGCAGCACCGCACCATGTTCAGCTGCGTGTCCGGTTTCTGGGTCCGGCTCTCCCCTGCCTGGCCGCGCTCTGCACCTTCAGCTTCCTCTCCCCTTCCTGGATCGTGCGATCCGCAACCCGGAGAGGCAACTGGGACCAGTGAACTTCGCTTTGCTGTGGCGCTGCCCGAGGGGACCGAGTACTGTGACCTGATCGGGGACTGAGAGATTCAATGACATCCCTCCGGGTCCTGGCAGGTAAGTGGATCTTTAGTATTTGGTGTTAATGGACTTACCCCAACCCATGGCACCTACCTCCCCACATTGATATTATTCCTGTTCCCCATCCCAGAACTGACATGGATGGCACTGCTATGGTAGTGACCTGGCATGGTGGTGAGTGGACTGCTATGGCCTGACCTGGCATAGTGAGTGCACTGCATGGTACTGACCGGGCATGGTGGTGAGTGGCACAGCTATGGTACTGACCTGGCATGGTGGTGAGTGGCACAGTTATGGTGGTGAGTGGCACTGGTATGGTACTGACCTGGCATGGTGGTGAGTGGCACAGTTATGGTACTGACCTGGCATGGTGGTGATTGGCACAGCTATGCTACTAACCTGGCATGGTGTGTGAGAGGCACTGCTATGGTACTGACCTGGCATGGTGGTGAGCGGCACAGCTATGGTACTGACCTGGCCGGGTTGGTGCGCGGTCTGCTATGATACTACCGGCATGGTGGTGAGTGCACTGACCTGGCATAGTGAGTGGCACTGCTATGGCACTGACCTGCATAGTGATGGCACTGCTGGGACGACCTGGCTTGGTGGTGAGTGGCACAGCTATGGTACTGACCTGGCATGGTGGTGAGTTGCACTGGTATGGTACTGACCTGGCATGGTGGTGAGTGGCACAGTTATGGTGGTGAGTGGCACTGGTATGGTACTGACCTGGCTGGTGGTGAGTGGCACGTTATGGTACTGACCTGGCATGGTGGTGAGTGGCACAGCTATGGTACTAACCTGGCATGGTGGGGAGAGGCACAGCTATTAATTAAATGTAAGATGAATGTCTATGGCTGGCACTGCTCTTGTACTTACCCAGGTCAGGTGGTGATTGTCTTGCTTTAAGCCTTTTTTTATCTTTATGTGTGGAACTATCCTACCTGTGTACATTAAAACTAAACAGACTGGTGTTTGTACATTAGTTACCCATATTGTTTGCCCTGAGCCTTATCATCTACTAGGCGACAGTCTATTATTTATAAGTTTAACCCCAGCCCTGATTATACAAGGTTTACAGTTTTGCTTCTGTCGCTAACATAGTAACATAGTAATTAAGGTTGAATAAAGACATACGTATGTCCATCTAGTCCAACCGTATAGAATTCATTATTAGCTGAGACTTGTCTGTTATTTATATCAGTTAATAGGCACCCAGTCCGGGGCATAGTCTTTATAATAACTATTGGTTGGCACTGCCCTGTAATAAACTAAGTAGACTTCGGTCTCCTGGGCACCACATACTGGTACTGGATGTCCAGTAGTATACGAGAATGGCAGTTAAACACCAGCTTGGATGTACTGTATTGATAGCACAGCTCTTGCACCAAACTTGTATGTATGCAGTACCTTACCCACCCATTGGATAGATCTGTAATCCATGTACACTACTACACACACGGTATTATGTAATTCAGGGTTGTGTACTGTAATGTGTATATTCTGTAATGCATTCCTGTTACATACAGTATTATTCACATATATGTAAATTACACTTGTGTGGTATAACTTGTGGTACATATTGTGCAAAACATCCTGTTTATTTATTTTATATTGTATAACATATGTATACTACCCTTATGTCAAGCACATGCGCTGTTACATACAGTATTGCACTGCACCCAAAGTGTGTTTTTATTTTTTTTAAATGCTGGGCCCAGTTTCAACCAATAAGAATGAATGCATTTTCCACAATGCGTTTCTGTGCGTCTCCCCCACAGTTTTCCCCCACGCGTTTCTATTCCTGTCTGTTATTAAAAAGGATGTGATCTGCAAAAATAATGGTGAACACGTGTTTACAATAAGGATGAAAATAGACAATACTTGAGGTTGGACCAGCCTGTTGCACTGTATTGGCAGATTGGAAGTGTTATCAGATCACAAGACTAAATTCAAATAATGTTGTGGCTCAGATCACAGTGGGTAAATAATCAGATAGCAAGTTAAGGAGCAAGGACAGATAGGGAAATTTACTAAGAACTTGCATGTAATGTTCTATAATCTGATGCGGCATGGTGATAAGATGGTTGTGTGTCCACACTCTGTTATATCCTCGATATGAACATAAGGATTCAATAGTTCTTATCCTTAATATAGTGATTATTTTGCCCCAACCAATCAGATCTATTTAACATTTAAAGGCTAATATCTGATTGATTGGGGCAATTGTGCACCTTTTTAACGATAAAGCTGGGTACACACAGTAACGATATCGGGGCTTTATCGTTATGTGTGTCTCGTTTCCGAATGAGCGCGTGGCCGCCGAACGATCGGGTCGGGAAAGGCCGAAAATTTCCATCGGCCGTCTAGACTCCCTTTAGAAGAGTCTCCGCGGCCGATGGAAACCACAGTCCCGAGCGTTCCCTTATGAAGTTCATAGGGAGAACGCTCGGACTGTGTGTATGCAGATCTTTGAAAGATGGCAGACAGGATCAGGATCTTGCAGATCCTGTCGTCATCTTTCAGAAATCTATACTGTGTTGTACCTAGCTAAGAACTATTGAATGACCCTGATAGTATATAAGGTCTGTTTATTTCTGACCAGGCAGAATAGTGCATCTTTGTCTTGATAGGCTAAAGGTGTTAAGCCAAAAAGAGGCTAACAAGGAGCCCATATATGTACATTAAGCCTTAGTTTAGCAAGCAGATACTTTAACTTTCATTATGCTCCCCACCCCTAGCACATAGAGATAAAGAGTAGCACATTGGACAACTCCTCTCTTGCTCCATGTAAACACTCTGAGCATGCCTGAGCCAGTGGCTAGAAAATAACCAGCCGTTTCAGAGCTGTGTAATGTAACAAGTGCAGTAATTCTTGCTCTGAAGTGTCCCATCATCATAATCTTTAAAGCTGTAGCACCTCATTTATTAAAATAAGGTTTACACTCCCAATTAAAATCATTACTTCCCTTCAGAACCCCGCCACCTTAAGACTGCAATACATACCCATCTCTCCAATATATCTGAAGAGAGCAATTCTTCTTGACTCTCACTGGCAGCTCCTGTCTATTCCGTGTAGCAACAACCAGCCAAACAAACGTCTGCTACCTGTGTGGCTGTGCGAGCTTGTAGAGTGCAAGAAATAGTCCTGAAGTTAAATATAGATTTTAGGTGTTTGGGGTGGACATGCCCTTTAACTTTGTGTGTATTTAAGACCTGCTCATCTGCTGCTGGCGTTAAATAATCACCATAATACCAATCTAGCTTTTCAAAACATTGCTTCTAGACTAACAAATTTTTTAATGATGCCACATACCCTGCAAACCCACCGCCTCTTTGTACGTACCTGCAAATGGCGAGCGTTTATTTTAGGCTTAACTTCTTCTTTAAGATCTGCACATTTATATACTGGTATCTGGAACATGGGAAATATGGTCTCAGTTCTGTTGAATACAGACAGGTTGATTGTAGCTGAGTGTGTTTAATCTGCATTGCAGTTCTACTTAGGTGGCTTATTTTAAGATCCTGTGACTTTCCAGTAAATTTGGTGATGCTGTTTAATTCGTCCATTTCTTCCAACAGAACAATAGAATTAGCACACAAGATCCTTTTATTTTGTGATATATTTTAGGGAAATGCAGATCCATTCAAAGCTAAATTCTAAACCTCCCAGGTTATCATCGTCAATGAATGGCTTCCAAATCCAATTTCGCTGCATTTAAAATGTATTTGTTCAGAAGTAACGTTCACTTGGGTACCCGATGAAATGCTTTTTGTTCCAGTTCATTTTAAACAGACGGCGCAGCTAAAGACTACTCTGTAGAAAGGGGCAGATACCGTCTGTTTCTGTGAAAATGCGATTCTTTCTCCCTTTTGTATTTGGTAGACGAAACCTTTCTGATTAGTAAAGAAATGTTAAGGTTTTTATTTTCTGAAACAGGATGGCCCAGTGCACCTTATCATGTTGATAGTTGTTTGAAAACACAGGCATCATTAGCGAGTCATGGCACGGGGCTGTTACATCACTGTTCAGCCAGCTTTTAGCAGCAACCTTTGTATTCCTGGGTTAGCTGTCAGAACATAAAGAACATCCCTTTGGTGATGGTATTGGAAGCTTTCTCTGTCCTTTCCGTGTAGGGGCATTTTTTTTTTAAATGGAAGGAGGTCTTGTAATATCCACAATGCCTTTTCTCCTTGATTAACTGTCTTACTATATTAGTTGTTATTCACAGGGTCTCTGAATATTGGAATATTGTGTTTCTACTGCAAGGCTGGGCAGTGCAGAGTCCAACACAAAACAATTTTTTAGAAACACATGTTCATTCATTTAACATGCAGGTTCTATAATAAGAGACATCTCTAGTGAATCCCACAGCAAATAATCATTTGTCTTTGTGACAACATTACCTTTCAGTTCATAGAAACCAATTAACATTCCCCTTTAATTGGTTACTACTGAAAATGCATTGCACAGGGCTGTGCAATGTCGGGTTTACTTCATTATCCTCCCCCTGCAGCTCTCCACCATGTTTTGAAAAGTGTTGGAGGGTTAAGTATAAGGAACTGCGCACATTGAATTTAAATTTCCTTATTTTTCCCTGTGATACGTTATTGATGGACAGGATGTAGTTTAGTTGAATTATCTAATTGAAATAAACAGGATTATTTCCCTTTTCTGACATTGCGATGTGTGTCCTGGGTTTTAACATGAAGCCACGTGACTGTCATTATTAACATTCACACAGGAGTAGGAAATAAGCAAAGGGCAAAACAGATGAGTGAGCATCACTGATACTCGCCTATTTCCAGGCTTGTGATTGGTTGATGTTTATGCGTAGACGTTCAATTATTTTAAGTGCTTTGTGACCCAGTTGCGATACAGTTGCAGTGCCAGTAGAATAAAACTTGCTGAGATACACAGTGTGATACAAAACTTTTACTGGCTGAGTAATGAATGCAGATCTCCCAACACACAGAATATCCAGCCAGAAAACTTCCATCTCCATCCATTACATACAGCTGAACCTCTGCCCAGTGTTAGAGCAGATAATCCATATATCATTTTTATCAATTTCATTAAAACCATTAAGTGATTAGAGGTCTTCTATGCTAATTGGCTCCACTAGTGCAAATACAGAGTGGCTGAAGAGCACTTGTGTGACACGGCTATTTCATTTCTCCCTTTAGAGAATAATCTTTGAACATAAGTTAAGTTCGTGTTCGCTGGGGCAAATGTCTTTTATCTTCAAAGTTTTTTTCATTTAAAATCCATTTGAACAGTATCCTTGTCTTCATGTTTGTGTTGGGATTCAGAGCGTTTATCTTGGTGTAAGCTCCTCGCTGTCATCTGCTTTTCACTTGATTATCAAGAACGTCAGACGTTGTTTTAAAGGAGAACTAAAGCGGAATTTAAACAACCCTGCGTGGATTTATTTTTTTTTCATTTGCAGGTTTCTAGTTTTTCCTGAATGGATCGGGGGCTCAATACTAATTGTACGTGCTCAGTGTAGCTCCTTTCCAACTCCACTGTCAGAGCTGTCATGTAAGACTGAGCAGTCAAAAAACCCATTGTTATTCATCAGGGCTGCTAAAATGAGACATGCCAAACCTGCAGAATTACCGATAATTGATTTCAGTGGTTTGAGTTTCCAGCCAACTAGATGGGATTTTACATCCATTTCATTTTAAAGAGTGTGTATACACTGTAAACTGAGAATTTTTTGCTGTAGACTAAATGGCTTTTTCAATAAAGGTGCCTGAGCTGTAAATCTGGGTACACACCATGCAATTCTCGGCCGATCGACAGATAGTTCAGCATATCGGTCCGATATAATTGCATGTTTTTTTGGGATGCGATCGACCATTTATTCGTCTAAATTGGACTAACGCATGATTGGACATGTCCGAAACAATGGCTGATTGTGTGGTGCTCTATAGACCACACGTTTTGCTGTAGATAACTCGCCGCAACCAACAGTTCTTCTTCCTGGCCAACGGGTCACGTCAGGAGCAAGCAATGACAGTGTACACAGCTTTAATTTGCCACAACTGACCAGATGTTACCTTTTTACTGGTCTACCAAAGCTATAAAAACATTTGATAAACTGATTGCTGCAGAATAAGAACATGGGCAATGTGTGCTGCGGCGGCTGACTTATTACCAGACGGCATGGCTCCTTTTGCGCCATCTGATGGCTAACGTTAAATACTTACCTGTGGGTGAGATAAACCCTGAGCTGTGCAGTCTCTGGTACTCTCCTGTAAATGGTTGATTCGTCGGAAGTAGAAGCAAATACTCTTACCCCTGTTGCTCTGTAGTTGAGAAAGGTAATTCTGGTATGAGGCGTCTAGACAGTCTCCTAGCTTTCCCTCCTAACGTGCATAGGTGTGTTCCTATACATAATGTTCCCTCTAATTAAGTATCTGTTGTGTGCGCTGACATATATTATCTGTGCACATACAAGATTACATTTTGTGCGCTACACGCGGCAGTGCATACATTCTATTTTATTTTCTGTAAGCACCTGCCAGTTGTGTGCACATGCAGGAGCAGATTGCCTAGAGTGAACACTGAGTACTTGTTTGTACCTCCAAGAACTAACCTTTCAAGATCTTTACTTTAGTTAGTGGCGTTAAATACAAGCGCAACACGATATTAAAATACATTGCGCAGTTTGCCTGGGTGTCTTTTGCCATACCTGCACAGCCGGCGCTGGTTAAGGGACCCCAGCTGAAGCTAGATGTCATGTATCAAATGAACCGTTGCGTTTCCCTCTAATGGTCGCAAATTATAGTGCCAGGTGGGATGTTGCAGGTACGTCTGAAGGTAAGAACTGCTACCTGGAGAATGCGGTAGTTTAGACATTAGATGATTAGGGGGTTATTCAATAAAATTCTTATTGTTTAAAATGGTGCTAATTTTGCCCCAACCAATCAGATGTTAGCATCAAATGTTACATACCGTATATACTCGAGTATAAGCCGAGGTTTTAGGTTTAAAAATTAACCTAAAAACCTTGACTCGGCTTATACTCGATGCAGAAGAAACTTACCTTCAATCCAGAGGCAGCCGCGAGTCCGGCCGGCAGTTCCCAGTAGTTCTCGCGGTTGCGCGATGACGTCATCACGCACGCTGGCGTGATGACGTCATCGCGCAGCCGCGAAGCATAATGGAACAGCCGCCGGACTCGCGCTGCCTCTGGATTGCGAGAGAGGAAGACGAAGACCAGGTACGGGTAAGTGAGCTGGGGGGGACTGGGGGGAGGGCTGGGGGTACTGGGGGGAGGGCTGGGGGGACAGTTATGCCATGCCTGTTTACTGTATGCCTCACAAAAACCAAGGTTAGGACCTCCTTTCAGCAGAATGACTATCTGGAACTGTCCCCCTTTCTATAAACGCACTGCACTTTGGAGAGATCTCAGACTGCAACAATGGGGTCATTCTGCTGATCTGTGCAGGCTGAAAATGATCAGAAATCTGTAAATCCCCAAGATTCAGGACTTTGGAATTAATGGTGATGTGGTGTACAGATTTCATTTAAAGGACAATAAATGTTTGTTAGCGGTTGTCTATTAAAGCAGCCCTGGGGAAGGGCTGGGGGTACTGGGGGGAGGGCTGGGGGGACAGTATGCCATGCAGACACCCACATTACCTTTACTATAGTGGTTGGAAACTACAACTCCCAGCAGCCAAGCATGCTGGGGTTGTAGTTTCCAAACATCTACAGTGGAAGGTATTAGGGTTACTGTATACCCTCGGCTTATACTCGGGTCAATCATCTTTTCTAATTTTTGAGGCAAAAATGGGTGCTTCGGCTTATACTCGAGTCGGCTTATACTCGAGTATATACAGTAAGTTCTGATTGGTTGGGGCAAAATTAGCACCATTTTAAACAATAAGAACTTTTATTAAGTCTCCTTGTAATGTCTTCGGACGAAAGTATAATCTGTTTAATTATAGCTGTGTATCGCCAGATCAATCACATTGATCCAATCTGCCAAAAAATGATTCCCTCAAACCTTAAAATCATTAACTGCCAGATTGATTTTGGTGGTTTATTGATCAAAAGCATTAGACTGCCATATACTAATATTACATTAGATATATTCAATCTTCAATCTAGGTAATGTCTAAAGATTTACTAAACTGCGTAGTTTTTCTCCTCCTCGATGTTCCCCACTTGGCCCATTCATTTTCGATTACTAAAAGATTGGTCGGGTTCTTCTGACATCTCACAGAGAAGATTGGAGAAATTTGCCTGATCAGTAAGACGGTCTCACACTTTGTACTGCAAATGTTTTTGGATTAAGGTACAGTTAAGGCTAGGCCACATTGCAATGCACAGGAATCGCCCACAAAATCGTGAACGTTATCCCTCGCGATTCTTGTGCGTTTTGTGCATGCGATTTAGCCGTTTTCCGTTATAGAAATGCAACAAAAATTTTTGCATTCCCGTGATTACCTTTTAGCAAAAATCGAGGGCGCGAGCGCAAACGCGTGAAAACCGAGCTAGCCCTATTACCGCTGCTGTGATCTTAATCCAATCATCCAGTATTTTATTTACTACTTCCTCACAAGGCATATAGTGGCAGGTTTAATTTCTTAGCATAAAAATGTTTATGAGTAAACTAGAGACTGAACACTGTATTTACTCTTCAACACTCCCATTTCTTGCTATTTACTGGCTTTCAGGGCAACATCAGTTATGCACAGTAGGTTGGATGTTGAAAAGAAAGTCTCCAGGTAAGTTCTGCTACATGTATTGTGTACATTCAGAACTTCTTTCTCCACCAGCAATTTTGCACAGCGTCTAAATCCTTGTGCTATCCAAATTGCATTTAAAAATCAAAGATTCCAATTGAAAAGTGATGTGTGTGGAAAAACATACCATATAGAGGGTCCCCTACCATGAAGCAAACTGAAACATTTGATCAGGGCTCATCCCTGCAGAACACTTAAAAGGCGGCAGTTTAAAAATTCCTCCTCCTACAATACCGCATTTCCACCAATCAGTGTTAAGTCAGCCCAAATCAATCCGTGTTAAGACCCGCCTCCAGTCCACTAGTCAGTGTTAGTCAGCCCACCAACCCCACCTCCACAAGCCACGCCTATATTTCCTGATGAAGCCACGCCTGTTTCACATGCTGCCATATTTAAAAGTTGTTTCAGGAGTCAAAAATCCTAGGAACACCCCTGAGTTGGTGTGCTACTCTCCACTGTTATACATAGAGAATTGTTTTAACTCCTTGTTGAGTAGCCTAAAAAGGATTAGCACCTTAGCGGAGGAATGTGCACTAGAAATTGAGACTGATTTGTAATATGAGGTTGGAATGTCTCTTTAAACTGTTATTTGCATGGTTTGGGTGTGTGATGTGGGTGTGCATGGTGTGGGTGGTGTGATGTGGGTTGTACCTAGCCTGTCCAGGGTGACAGGTGGTCGAACCCTTGCTTAAAGCACCTGTGCCATTTCGCCTGGTCCTGCAGTCCATTAAAGAGTGCAGGACTGATCACTCGGACTGACAGATTTTGCCCAGAAATCAGTCATTAGAAATCAGTAATTACAGCTGATACGTAGGCCTAATTGGCCAAAATATTGGTTGTGTGGTCATTGGCTGAATTTGGACCTGTGTGTACACAAGTCAATGCTGCTTGTTGGCATTTCCAGTTTAAAACATACAAATTGTGAGGGTAAAATAGTTCTGCTTTTATTGTGGGTGATTTTTTGAGTGACGGAGAGAAAAACCTTTAAATAATACCATATTTGAAGCCAATTCAGCACAGTTTTATGACCAATGGATGTTGCCAAAATAATGTCTCCTTGCTATGCAAACTAAGCAGGAACTGAAATGAAGGGAACATTCTACTGTGAGTCCAGACTTGATGTGGCGCTGGGTCGGCGTTATACAGAATGTGTTTGTGTAACGTAAGGGAAAATATTTGTTATGGGAAGGAAACCTGACCGAAAGGGAAATCTTCCTTCATACTAAATGCTGTGTTCTCAGTAACAGCCACCACAGAGCAATTAGCATTAACATGGTTACGATAGCTCATAGTTAGCGCCATTCCAAGGAATGTTAGAGGGGGTAGGTTGGAGGGTCAATGCCTTGTATAGTTCACCACTGATGGTGAACATACTATAGTAATGCTAGCCAAGCACGGATCTACCTGGCTGTGCCGAATGAAATTACCGGTTGCAAATTGATGTACCACCATGCACCATCAGTCTTCAAGATCTTCAGGAAATCCTACAGTTGGGTAACTTTTGGGGTTGTGGGGGGTGTGAGGAATGGTAAGTAAAGATTTTTTCAAGGGGGTGAGAATGAGCAGAAAATGAAGAATTCCTTGGCCACTGCGACAATTGGGGGCTCGCTACAATAATGTTACAAAGTGTTAAGGATTATTATTGTGTTTATTGGACAGAGGGAAAGGGGGGGTGGGACGAGTTGATAAAGGGTCATGCTGAAACAATGTTTCATTAATACATTGAAGCAGAAAGATAAGAATTGTCCCTCCTGCCCCTCCCTGATGTTATGGCTTGAATGGACTTTTGTGTTGTCACAGCGTGTTTTAGGCGCATTTGCCAGTGCAGTTTAAAAATTTAAATTGTGATTGTGGTGAGTTAACCTGGTGGGAAGGGGCGCGGCCTGTGGCTGACTGCGCAGGTCGGCCTTGCCCACCAGCAGGAGACTCCTGAGACTCTATGGTTTATTCTTGGCCGGTTGCCAAGCAACCGCTGGCACATTTGTTGCAACTGCAATGCAAAATGTTAAAATGTTTAATAAGCTGTGGCCATGTGTAAAACCAATTGTTGTTACTGTGTCTTTTTGGATTGGGTAAGCCGCAGCTCAAAAAAAGGGGTGTGGGAAAGTCCGGGTTTAAGGGTAACAGGAGAGGGCTCCCTATTTGTCAATCAGTGGCCATGCCCCTTTAAGTGCTGATGGTCCCAAGTAAGGATTTAAAGGATCAGACAAAATGTTATGATCAGTTTTAGAATGAAAATTATTCTTCCGTCTCTGGGGGGGGGGGTGTACGAAATATGATCTGGTTTTAGTTTTAATCTTTTAATCTAATTTATGTCATTTAGCAAAATATATCTTGTATACCTAGAATGTAATAAACATGTTTTATGCTAAATCTAATAATATTTGTTATGCATACTATAAAAACAATAACTAAACTTTGCAGTTCACTTCAAAAGTTTTGATGTCCAATTCCAACAGCTACGCTGAAGGTCCTTGTGACCAACCGTGAGTGTTAACCCTGCGTGTTCGTATTGTTGTGCCGCTTTTAACTATTGCTAACAACTGCCCCCCCATGTTGTGTAACAGAGCAGTATGGAACCACAACAATATGTTGTTTCTCTGCTTGGTGGGAACAGATGGAGAATTGAAGGGATGCATCCAGCTGGGCAGTGGAAGTAAATTCTTTTGTATCTTTGCCAGCGAGATGAAAAAGCTTTGGTCTTTCCAAAAGGAAGGTTTTGTGGACACATTTTCCAAAATCTAGTTGTGATGTGATCTTGACAAAGGGCTATTTACAAGACAGCATTGCCATTGTGGGGAAAGGAAACATGTCTACTCTTAATAATGTTAGGATTATCAAATACCCTTTATTGAGTTGAATTATTTTTTTTTCTCTGCTACTCAACTGGCAGAGGTTTAGATAAGATCTATAAAAATATGTAGTGGTTGACTTGCCAGTGTTAAAGTAAAGCTGGGTACACACATTCCCAATAAGGGACAATCCTGTCGGTACATATTTTTAACCACACATTAGTAAGTGGAAACTTATGTTTACCTCCTGAATAATCTGATTGGGACATTCCACCTTCCACATAAATTCATACCAAATATATGGACCCTCTAAATCTCCAAGACTTTTTTTGTGGGCCCTAGATATTCTTCTTCCTTGTCTGTTTTGGAGATTTTCTTCCCGTCCTTATGGGCAATGTCATACATCTACTTCCCTAGCTGTCTCCTCTGTGGCTACACGAGTTGTAAAGCTATTGTAGAACCATGAACATTTAGGACTGGGGGCCAACAGAACAAGAAGATATCTACCATCAGGGACCCCAGCAAACAGGTAAGTATTGCAAACTTAAAGACTTGAGGATACAACGGAATATCATGTGTTGGTTTCCCCTGCAGCTAAAATAAAATAATACAATCTAACTATGCAACAACCATAGCCAACTCCTATTGCTTAAAATCACATGCAAGGAGAGAGAACTAACCATTGCCCAAAATGTGTGGCCCCCAGAGCATCATTCTGGTATCTCCTATGGGAATGCCCCAGGATTTTTGGAACTTTCCTAAGATGAAAACTTCTTTTCTTCCAGTCTAAAGGATGTCTGCGAGTCTCTTACGTGACCGATCAGTGAACAATACACCAAGAGGTTCTTATATGGTCTATTAATATATTGTATAAAGTTGATCTATAGCACCATAGTAACATAGTAATTAAGGTTGAACAAAGACATGTGTCCATCAAGTCCAACCTATTCACCCTCTTTTTTTTCCTTTTTTAACCCTACCTAACAGTTGATCCAGAGGAAGGCAAAACACCCCAGCTAAAAAGGGGGAAAAATTCCTTCCTGACTCCAAACGGCAATCGGAAAGTATCCCTGGATCAACCAGATTATATGCATTAATCCAGTAATTCTCAATATTTTTTAGTTTTAGAAACTTAGGCCATGCTTTTTTAAAGCTATTCAATGAACTTGCCATTCCCACATCTGCTGAGAGACAGTTCCACAGTGTCACCGTTCCACTGAAAAAAAAACCTTTCCTAACCTGAAGATGAAACTTCTTTTCTTCCAACCTTAAAGGATGTCCACAGTCTCTGTATGACCTATTCGTGAACAATGCACCAGAGAGTTTATTGTATGGCCCGTTATATATTTTGTATAAGGTGATCATATCCCCACTCAAACATCGCTTCTCCATGTAAACAGCTCTAATCTTCCTGTATTGTCAAGCCCCTCCATTCCCCTTATTATTTAGTTAGTTGCCCTTCTCTGAACTGCCTCAATTCCAGATGTCCCTTTTGTATATGGGATTCCAAAACTGCACCGCATATTCAAATGAGGCCTTACCAGTGCCTTGTAAAGAGGGAATCATTTCCCTCTTTATACAAGACAACATCTTGCTACTCAAGCCGTTGCTACCTGGCATTGTTTGCTACAGCTAAGTCTGTTATCTACCAGAACCACCCCCAAACTTTTTCCATTTCAGATGCACTTAACACAGAGTTATTTATGGTGTAGGTGGCACAGGGATTATTAAATCCTAAATGCATCACCTTACATTTATCAACATTGAATCTCATCTCCATCCTGCTGCCCATTTTGATAATCTATCTTGGTCTGCTTGCAGCACTTGCACTTCATTTGAAGTTTCCAAAGCTCTGCATAGTTTAGTGTCATCAGCAAACACTGAGACCTTGCTCTCAATGCCCCCTTCTTAGTAATTTATAAGCAGATTAAACAAAGCAGCCCCAGTACAGAACCCTGAGGCACTCCGTTTAGAACTTTAAGCCCACATAGATGTAGCTACATACCACCACTCTCTGTTGTGATCCAATAACCAATTCCCTATCCATGACAAATGTTTTTCAAGGCCAACAGTCCTCAGTTAATACATTTGTTGCCTATGTGGCACAGTATCAAAAGCTTTCACAAAAATCCAAGTATACCACATCCACTCTGTGCCTGATCTAACTCTTTACTAGCTTCTTTTATAAAAACCATAAATTTGTCTGGCATGATCTATTTGTCATAAATCCATGCTGTACTACTAATAACATGAGCTCTGGGACAAAGTCAAGGGTATGATCCCTAACAAAGTTTCCAGCACCTTCCCTACCACTGATGTTATCCCTGCCAAATGTGGCTTCTCCAATGTAACAGCCCTAAGTTGTTCCTACTCTGCTGCATAGTCCAAGCCCTTCCATTCCCCTTATTATTTTAGTTGCCCTTCTCTGAACTGCTTCCATTTCCAAGATGTCCCTTTTTGTATATGGGATTCCAAAACTGCAGCGCATATCCCAAATGAACCCTTACCAGTTGGCTTGTAAAGAGGGAGAATAATGTTTTCTCTCTTGAATCTATCCCCCTCTTTATACAGACAATCTCTTGCTGATCTAGCCGTTGCTACCTGGCATTGTTTGCTAAACCTAAGACTGTTATCTACCAAACCCCCAAATCTTTTTTCCAGTCGAATTCACTTAAACACAAATTATTTATGGTATAGGTGGCACAGGATTGTTAAACCCCAATGTATCACCTTTATATTTATCAACATTGAAGCTCATCTGCCACTTTGCGCACATTTTGATAATCTATCTAGGTCAGCTTGCAGCAATTGCACATTGAATTTTCCAAATCTCTGCATAGTTTAGTGTCATCAGAAAAAGCAAAGACCTTGCTCTAAATTCCCTCTTCTATTCATTTTATAACAGATTAAAAAAGTGGCCCCAGTAGAACCCTTAGGCACTTTTTTTTGGTTTCAATTCTTGCTTAACATACATACATACTTTGTCATGTCTAACTAATAGTATCTTTATATATTTAAGTCCAGTCATGTGAATCATATAGCCATGTTTCTGCTATACCCCAAAGCAGCTGTACCATCATCATTGAGGTGCAGTCCATCTCTCTAGAACCTGTAGCTGAACAAAAAGTCAGCCCAGTTCTCTAAAAATCCAAGCCCCATCTCCTTACGGCATGCATTAAAGGAATAGTTCACTCAAAAGTGATCTATTCCTTTAACGTATTAGTGAAGACTGGAAGTTTAAGGATCTATTTCCTTACCTCCCGTTCTTCAATCAATGCCTGTGGACTAGGAACAAAAAAAAAACAAACATACCTTTCACGCAATCCTCCCCTGTCACACTTAGATGTCCCAACTGCTTCTTGGCTCTTATTAACTATAGCGTGCATGCACAATTGTGCGCTATAGCTAATCAGAACCAGAAAGTGGTTGGGATTTCACTGTGACAGGTGAGGATCACGTGAAAGGTAATTTCTATCCTTGTTCCTGGCTCCACAGGCATTGATTGAAGAACAGAAGGTAGGACATAGCTCCTTAACCTCCCAGTCTTCAATTAATGCATTAAAGGGCATGTCCACCCCAAAACTGAAATTTAACCCCATACTGGCCCCACTGTGTATTGTACAAAATCCTTACCTTAATCTCTGCTCCAAACGGTTCTTCTGCTATGATGCCCCTCCAAATCCAGAAAACTGCAGTGTAGTAGCTGTCCATGAATCATCCTGCGCTTGTCTCTGCCTCAACCTTGACATGTTTTGAGGCATGCGCAGGAGAGTCCTCCTCCCCTCCCTCTCCCTCATTTTTTTTTCTCTCCCTCCCCCTAGCTTCTAAATCCATTGTATATAATGTAGGTATAGGTCCCCCAGCTCCAACCGCCTTAATAGAATTTAGAGAAAGTCCCCTGATAGTTACTTACCTCACCTCTCTCCCCGGCGTTCTGAGCATAGCATCCTGCCTATCCTCCTGGTCCAATTTTCCTGCTCCCTTTTAGAGATACAATCCCAATGGGTGCCAAGGGAACGGCCTTCTCCATACATGCTACTTCTGTCATCCATATTTGAAATGCCAGAGATATATGGTCTAAGCATCAACGGACACAGTGGCCACAATCGCTGTTCTATGCAGGAAAGCTAATGCAAAAATTTAAAATGGATGGCCCAGACCCCCCTATGCTGAGCCAGTGGAAAGCACCAATCAACAGCGATCTCCTATTTATACGATGAATCTGCATTGACAGTTGCTGCTTAATTAAAATAAGATCCTCTGGGACTAAAATGTAAGTGAAGACTTAAGGAACCCAAAACACCTTTTATACAATGTTAAGGATAGTAGTTGGTTTTTCCACCATATGGTATGGGGCCATTACCACTAATACCCTCAACTAGGTCTAGAACCTTGATGATAGCCCCACTTGCTCTTTGTGCACCCTAGGTTTAGCCTTATCTATTGGACCCTGAACTATACCACCCACAAACCTGAACTGTCTGGCAGACATGTCACTGATATCCTATAGACGAATCTAAATACCATTCTCTTCTGGTATAGTTCAAAATTTGTGTTTTAGTTTTGCAACATGTTATCTTATAATACCGGTATACCTTCTGACTTATATTTTTACATGCGGTTTATGCTAACAAGAAAATGTTAGTACCCTATACTATACAGCACGTCATTATATATTCTTTGTTATGATATGCCTGTGCATCAAGAGGGTGTGTTGTTTTTAAAAAGAGGGTATTGAGTCTTGGGGTTATGGTTAATATGACTTTGGGTTGTACCCGCTGTAACAGTCTACTGGATTAACTTAAGCATGTGCAGAAGAAAAAATACTGTCAATGACTAAACCGTGAGTCTGGAATTCTGGGAAACCCATGATAGTAATGAAATTTCCCCACGACCACAAGCACGATGAAAGGAAGACTGATTGCTGTTTTTCTGTCAAGGTGATCTGTCTCTTATTCAGTGTGTACAGTGGCTGTAACTACCTTGTTGCCGATTAAGGCTACTTTCACACTACCAACACAAAACACAATATTGTATGAAATTTAAAGCTTTTTCACAATGCGTTTTTAGGTTTTTGCGTTGCGTTTTTCAGTGCGTTTTATCAGTACATTTTACTGTGTTTTTTGGTTAAATGGCAAAAAAACCAGCATTTTTATCCGTTTTTTTTCTAGAGAAAAATTGCCCTTAAATGCCAGAGTTCTCATCTCACAGACATTTTCTATCAATTAACATTAAAGTGAAAGCAGAATTCACCAAAAACAGTCCTTTGTATAACTGGAAACCCATGGCACAATGTGCACACACTGTAACAACTCGCCTCGTGCCCATACTTATGACTGGCAATATCTTTTTGTGCTGCTTGCCCAGTTAACTCTTATCTATACTTTTATCTATTTCTTCTTCACAAGTAACAGTCTAGTTCACAAATTACTTACATTAAAGGAGAATTAAACTGGAAACCTTACTTTTGGGGGAGGGGTAAAAGGCAGTGTCTCCTTCCTCGGATTTTCTTCTGCTTTCTCATGGGAAAGCAAATTTATATTGCGAGGTAGTTTATTACATTTCTACAGTCCTCATTCCTACTGAGTTGGTTTTTCTGACTGATCAGTCTTGGATTACATGGTGATCATGAAAAGTCACCCAGTATTTACTATTTACTGCCCACAGCTAGGATACTAGGTACGGGTGAAGGACACTGCCTATTTAAACTCAGACCCCAGACACCCAACCATTTTATTGCTTAGATTTCAGGTGTTGATAACAACTAATTTAAAGGGTCTACTTTATATTAAAAGTTTAGTTTTAGGGTGGACATGCCCTTTAATATAAATGACCTTACGTATGTAGAAATTTATGTTGGTACGTAGAAAATACACAGTCGACAAAATGCAGAAACCTGTTACATCTTAATGTGCTTTCATGTATTGGGTAAATATAGCTGAAAACGCTCTCCCTAGAACGAATTTACAAATTGTATTTAATCAGCGTATTCTAATATTTACCTAATTTCTTTGTTTATTTAAACCTTCTGTTTAACGTGCTGAAATATTTTACCTTATTGTTCTTTCAATAAAACACATTTCTACGGAGCTACATCCAGATACCGTATATACTTTAATATAAGCCAAGGTTTATAGGTTTAAATAGCCTAAAAAGCTCATACTCTGATCATAGCATTACTTACCTTCCTTTCGACAAACCGATCGTCAGAGGGTAGTGTGCATGTAGTCGCGGGAACGTCTGAACGTAAATTACCTCGGACATACCATACTGGAGACTGGAAGGACTGAAAATGGGAGGACTGACTCTCCTTTCAGAGGGGCAGTAAGACAAAGTGCCTCTTTTCTTTTATGGGGGGGGGGGGGTTTAGAATTTTGTTGTTGATCATCACTCCAGATGTTGTAGAAACTACAACTCACACGAACCAAAGCATGCTGAGATATGTAGTTTCCAAACATTAGTAATTGCGGGTTAGTGGATTTGGCTTATTATATTGGCACCATAAGTTAGGGTCAATTTAAAGGGCACTAAAGCCTAAAAAACATCACATTTGGTGTTATTATATTCATACCCATAAAACCAAACTTCTAATCAACTAGTTTGTGACATCACATCTATTACTCTTACATTCATACCCATAACACTAAACACTAACTTCTATCTGCGAGTTGTGACTCACATCTAGTACGTTCTTTACATCACACTCATAAACGCAAATTCAATCTTACGCATAGAACGGGTAAGTTCTGCAACTTGTTCCGGCCCTGAACCTTTTATTGAAGAACTGGAGGTAAGACACAGCCCTTTACCTCCTGTTTCTTCAATCAAACTGATTTTCTTTTTTACCCTTTAAAAGGTATCTCCACCGCAAATTCAAAATTTTATATATGTATGGGCCCCCAACCTTAACGCTAAGGTTAGAAAAGCTAGAAATAGACTTGCCATCCTTCGTTCCCTCTGACTCTACTGCTACTTCCAGAACGGAGAGTCAGCCAATCACAGACACGGCTGCTGGTTATTAGAGGGAACAAGGTTTAGTAAATCTCTAGGCTCATTTTAAAGTTATAAGCTGCCGTTAGTGTTGGGATCCCCTACATATAGCGTCTTGATTTTTTTTAAAAAAAGTAATGCATCCGCCGAGGGATCCAAAGGTGGGGAGGAGAGGGCAGGGCTCCAATGCGCATGGCAGAGTCCTCAAGGAGGACAAGGAGTGACAGGCACCGGATTGCACAGAGACAGCTCCTTCTCTCATGTTTCCTGTACTTTGACAAGCACTGCTGGAGATCATAAGGGAGCAGAGATATAAATAAGAATTTTTAACACTACACATGGGGGCCAGCAGTGGCAAATTGTATTTTGAGGGGTGGACATGCCCTTTAAATAATTTAAATCCTGCAGAATAAAAAAATAAAGAAATTAAGTTTAACAACATCTAAAGACTATGACTAGTTTTGTATGTGGCTGGAGATACGACATCCCTAAAATGAAGGTATCTCAATTGAAATGATATGTAGGTTGTTTCCTTAGCTTAATCTGGAATGAAAACACATTAGATTGCGTTTTCTAGATATTGCTATGGATTGTTCCTTATTATTTTCTCGGTCTGTTGCATGTTTGGTAGCTATGATTTTTATTTAGTTGACAGAGCATGTTCACATTATTTAAAGTCCCCGATGGATCGTTACATGCTATTGTTTTATGTTCTCTGGGGGTACGTTAATCATTCTAAAACGAGACAAACACTCAGGGCTAATTAAGACAGAGCATGAAATTGGAGCAATAGGCGCCTGAATCAGGGAACTACCATTCAATCTTGACTATAATTGCTCTTGTTAGCTTTACTTCTCTGATTGGATTAATATTGCCATTTGGCTGTGCTTTTCAGTATTTTCAACTAAACAGCTCTTTCACTAAGAACAAATAGGGTGACAAAAAAGTCAGAAAAAGGCTAAAATACTCGTTTTTCCTTAAAGGGCAAGTCTACTGCTACTCAAAACTATAATTTAACCCCTACTGTGTAGTGTTTAAAAATCCTTACCTTAAATCCCTGCTCCTTATGCTTCTCCTGCCTGTTGTTAAAAGTTGAAAAAACTGAAGAGTAGGAGTGTCTGTGTCCCCGTCCCTGCTGCTTTCTTAACCTCAGTAGGACTGTGACATGGTGCAGGGGGGCACTTTCACCCCCCTCCCTACCTCCCTCTGGATCCTTTTTTGGTGCCTGGTGCCATATCTAAAAACTATTAATAGATTGTAGCCCACCCCCAACTGCCAGGTCGTTTGTTAAAAAAAGCAACACAACTATTAATTACTTACATTACTTTGTTCCCCGTGCACTGCATTCCTGGCAGCCACGTCTATGATTGGCTGCCTCCCAGCCAATCACAGATGTGACTGCTGGTCCGCCTCTGCTTGCACTTTCAGCAAGAGAGGGCCGGAAACTGAGTGCTGGGGAACGAAGTAATGAAGTAGAGTTCTGCTCTACATGGTGGTTGGGAGGCTTTGGTGCCCTACAATATATTAAGTTTTTAAGCGGTGGACATGCCTCTTATTTCAAAGTATGGCTGTATGTTTGCTTTCAGAACTGACTTCTGTTTGCAGGATTCTAAAAGCTCAGTTGCTCAGTAGAGATCTGAGCATTTTTTCACCCACCAACAGCGAGTCAGTTAGAATTACATTATAAGGAAGGGCTGTTGTAGAACCTCAAATTGAAGCTCACTACTGACCACAGTATAGTATTACAACGGAATTTAAAGGGCATGTGCACCTGCAAAAAATACTTTGTAGGGCACCCTAGCCCCCCCCAATCACCCAGGTGTGTTGTTCAAAAAAGAAGCAAACTCTACTTACATTACTTTGTTACCGAAAGCTCTGTTCCCAGCCGCCTCTGCTTGACGGAAGTTTGCAAGCAGGGGCTGAACTGGCAACAGCGTCTGTGATTGGCTGATAGGCAGCCAATCATAGATGCAGCTGCCAGCAATGCAGAGCGCCAGGAAACTACATAATGTAAATGTAGTAGAGTTCTGCTTTTTTTAAGCAAACGAACCTGGTGGTTGAGAGTGGGCTAGGGTGCCATACATATATTTAAAGTTTTTTAGAGATAGGGCACCAGGCAGAAAAGAGGGATTCAGAGAGGAGGAGGAAAAGGGAGGTGTGTGTGTGAAAGTGTTCCCCTGCGCAAGTCACAGTCCTTACTAAGGACAAGGCTCAAGCAGGGACCGGATTAGACCGCTTTTAAACCATTTTAGTTTTGGGGGTGGACATTCCCTTTAATACTGGCTTTAAGAAAAATAAGACTATGTACGTATAATACTTGTGGGCAGATTTTGATAATTGAAACTAGAAATACTACCTTTTCTTGAAAGCTTATGCATTGTGCTGAACACTTTAAATACGTTTATGATTCTGTTTACCGGCGCAAAATACAGCCATACCTTAAAATAAGGAAAACAAGCCTTTAGCTTATAAATTATGCAGAAACATTTGTATGGAAACTGTATCTTGATCATAGTATGGTCCTCTTCCATTTCACACACACACTAATAAAGGATCTAGAACTGGAATCCTCCTTCCTTCTCTGAAATCACCAGGGATTCCCTCTGTACTGATTTGAGGGTTTCCTGACAAAAAAACAAAATAGCCTCTTAATGACTCAAGCTTATTTATAAAGAAAACACAACAGACTGGTAGGAGGGAGTTATAATGCATTTCCCAGTAGTGTCCCTATTTAAATGGGAAGGTAGAGGTTATAATGCATTTCCCAGTAGTGTCCCTATTTAA
>JAACNH010004453.1:0-24088 GCA_019447015.1 Hymenochirus boettgeri | reverse complement strand
AGGCACTATGTGTACGAACGGAGATCCGCCGGAGGATTTCCCAGAGGATCCGCGAGACACTGTGTGTACGAACGGGGATCCGCCCGGAGGATCCCGGAGGCACTTGTACGAACGGAGATCGCCGGAGGATCCCGGAGGCACTATGTGTCGAACGGAGATCCGCCCGGAGGATCCCGGAGGCAATAGTGTGTACGAACGGAGATCCGCCCGGAGGATCACGGAGCACTATGTGTAGGAATGGATATCAGCCTGGAGGATTTCCCAGAGGAACACTAGTGTATGAAGGGGATCCGCCGGGGGATTCCAGAGGCACTATGTGGTGAACGGAGATCCGCCGGAGGATCCCGGAGGCACTATGTGTACGAATGAGATCCGACCGGAGGATTTCCCAGAGGCACTATGTGTACGAACGGGGATCCACTCGGGGATTCCCAGAGGCACTATGTGTATGAACGGAGATCCGCCCGGAGGATCCCGGAGGCACTATGTGTACGAATGGAGATCCGCCCGAGGATTTCCCAGAGGCACTGTGTACGAACGGGGATCCGCCCGGAGGATTTCCGGGATCCGAGGCACTATGTGTACGAATGGGATCCGCCCGGAGGATGGGTAATGATCCTCAACGAACGGACGTTTTGGACGATAAAGTGCCCATAAAGGACGATTATCGGCCAAACGGCATTCATACACATCATGCGTCGCGGTCGGCACCGCGATCGCACGTGTGTACGAACCTTAAGTCGGTCATGCACCAATGTAAACACAAGAAATAAACGTGAGGACTTTATCATGTAAATATATTTACAACATTAACGGAGTGGTGATAATTACCGTATTTGCTATTGATATTGCTATTGGAATTATTGTGTGGAAGTAGAAGTTGATACTGCAGCCTGTGGTTAAAAACTACAAGTCCAAGTTACAGGAAGAATTAACCGAATTTAAGTTATGATTGGCGTATCTGGCAACACTTCCCCATTGCTAAAGACTTCAGGGATTATATCTGTCAATATTATTTCAATTTAGCTGTTAAACTATTTTTTGAAATTATAGCACTAAAACTGATAGCGTCAGACACCTGTAGATAGATACATCTATAACAACACAAAAACTGGTGAGGCTGCATAGCGCAGGAATTCTCAAACCGTTTTCCTCCAATGTTTAAAAGCTACAACTCCCAGCATTCCCTGAGCATTCCCAGAGAGCATCGAGAAAGCCAGTCGGATGACTAGCAAAAAGTCTTCAAGCACTAACTTCAAATCCAGTTGACCTAACTGAATACCACATATACCATGACCTGGATGAATGAGAAACCTTCACAGTCGTAACAGGAAGTTAATTCAGTAATGAATTCAACAAAAAACTTTACCTAATCGATCCATGGTCTGGTGGTTGGCGAACAATGGTCTACAGTACTGTGGGATCATAATATAGTCAAGGCCCCTCATTATGTACTGGATAGACCCCAAGTATGGATCAGTACAGGGACCATGATAATGTATAGAGCTGTATGGGGTCATATAGTAATGTGGGATCATTAATATAGTCAAGGCCCTCATTGTGTACTATGGATAGACCCCCCGTATGGATCAGTACAGGACCATGATAATGTATGGAGCTGTATGGGGTCCATATAGTAATGTGGGATCACAATATAGCATGGTCCCTCATTATGTACTGGATAGACCCCCAGTATGGATCAGTACAGGGACCATGATAAGTATGGAGCTGTATGGGGGTCCATATAGTACTGTGGGATCACTAATATAGTCATGGTCCCTCATTATGTACTGGATAGACCCCCATATGGATCAGTACAGGGACATGATAATGTATGGAGCTGTATGGGGTCAATATAATGTGGGATCACTAATATAGTCATGGTCCCTCATTATGTACTGGATAGACCCCCAATATGGATCAGTTACAGGGTCATGATAATGTATGGAGCTGTATGGGGTCCATATAGTAATGTGGGATCATTAATATAGTCTGGTCCCTCATTATGTACTGGATGACCCCAGTATGGATATGTAAGGGATCATGATAATGTATGGAGCTGTATGGGGTCCATATAGTAATGTGGGATCACTAATATAGTCAGGCCCCTCATTGTGTACTGGATAGAACCCCATATGGATCAGTACAGGGATCATGATAATGTATGGAGCTGTATGGGGTCCATTAGTAATGTGGGATCATTAAATAGTCATGGTCCCTCATTATGTACTGGATAGACCCTATGGATCAGTACAGGGATCATGATAATGTATGGAGCTGTATGGGGTCCATATAGTAATGTGGGATCATTAATAGTCATGGTCCCTCATATGTACTGGATAGACCCCCATATGGATCAGTACAGGGATCATGATAATGTATGGAGCTGTATGGGGTCCATATAGTAATGTGGGATCACTAATATAGTTAGTCCCCTCATTGTACTGGATAGACCCCCAATATGGATCAGTACAGGGATCATGATAATGTATGGAGCTGTATGGGGTCCATATAGTATGTGGGATCATTAATATAGTCATGGCCCTCATTATGTACTGGATAGACCCCATATGGATCAGTACAGGGATCATGATAATGTATGGAGCTGTATGGGGTCCATATAGTAATGTGGGATCACTAATATAGTCATGGTCCCTCGTTATGTACGGATAGACCCCCAGTATGGATCAGTAAGGGATCTGATGAAATGATGGAGCTGTATGGGGTCCATATAGTAATGTGGGATCACTAATATAGTCAGGCCCCTCATTGTACTGGATAGACCCCCATAGGATCAGTACAGGGATCTGATAATGTATGGAGCTGTATGGGGTCCATATAGTAATGTGGGATATTAATATAGTCATGGTCCCTCATTATGTACTGGATAGACCCCCAATATGGATCAGTACAGGACATGATAATGTATGGAGCTGTATGGGGTCCATATAGTACTGTGGGATCATTAATATAGTCATGGTCCCTCATTATGTACTGGATAGACCCCAATATGGATCAGTACAGGGACCATGATAATGTATGGAGCTGTATGGGGTCCATATAGTAATGTGGGGATCACAATATAGTCAAGGCCCCTTATTATGTACTGGATAGACCACCAATATGGATCAGTACAGGGACATGATAATGTATGGAGCTGTATTGGGGTCCATATAGTAATGTGGGATCATAATATAGTCAGGTCCCTCATTATGTACTGGATAGACCCCAATATGGATCAGTACAGGGATCATGATAATGTATGAGCTGTATGGGGTCATTAGTAATGTGGGATCATTAATATAGTCATGGTCCCTCATTGTGTACTGGATAGACCCCCAATATGGATCAGTACAGGGATCATGATAATGTATGGAGCTGTATGGGGTCCATATAGTAATGTGGGATCATTAATATAGTCATGGTCCCTCATTATGTACTGGATGACCCCCATATGGATCAGTACGGGACCATGAAATGTATTAGCTGTATGGGGTCCATATAGTATGTGGGATCATTAATATAGTCATGGTCCCTCATATGTAGGGATAGACCACAATATGGATCAGTACAGGGACCATGATAATGTATGGAGCTGTATGGGGTCCATATAGTAATGTGGGATCATTAATATAGGCATGGTCCCTCATTATGTACTGGATGACCCCCAGTATGGATCAGTACAGGGACCATGAAATGTATTAGCTGTATGGGGTCCTATAGTATGTGGGATCATTATATAGTCATGGTCCCTCATTAGTACTGGATAGACCCCCAATATGGATCAGTACAGGGATCATGATAATGTATGGAGCTGTATGGGGTCCATATAGTAATGTGGGATCACTAATATAGTCATGGTCCCTCATTATGTACTGGATAGACCCCCAGTATGGATCAGTACAGGGATCATGATAATGTATGGAGCTGTATGGGGTCCATAGTATGTGGGATCACTAATATAGTCATGTCCCTCATTATGTACTGGATAGACCCCCCAGTATGGATCAGTACAGGGACCATGATAATGTATGGAGCTGTATGGGGTCCATATGTAATGTGGGATCACTAATAAGTCAGGTCCCTCATTATGTACTGGAAGACCCCAGTATGGATCAGTACAGGATCATGAAATGTATGGAGCTGTATGGGGTCCATATAGTAATGTGGGATCACTAATATAGTCATGGTCCCTCATTATGTACTGGATAGACCACCAATGGATCAGTACAGGTCATGATAATGTATGGAGCTGTATGGGGTCCATATAGTAATGTGGGATACTAATATAGTCATGGTCCCTCATATGTACTGGATAGACCCCAATATGGATCAGTACAGGGATCATGATAATGTATGGAGCTGTATGGGTCCATATAGTAATGTGGGATCATTAATATAGTCATGGTCCCTCATTATGTATGGATAGACCACCAATATGGATCAGTACAGGGACCATGATAATGTATGGAGCTGTATGGGGTCCATATAGTATGTGGGATCACTAATATAGTCAAGGCCCCTCATTGTGTACTGGATAGACCCCCAATATGGATCAGTACAGGGACCATGATAATGTATGGAGCTGTATGGGGTCCATATAGTACTGTGGGATCATTAATATAGTCATGGTCCCTCATTATGTACGGATAGACCCCCAATATGGATCAGTACAGGGACATGATAATGTATGGAGCTGTATGGGGTCCATATAGTATTGTGGGATCACTAATATAGTCATGGTCCCTCATTATGTACTGGATAGACACCAATAGGATCAGTACGGGATCATGATAATGTATGGAGCTGTATGGGGTCCATATAGTACTGTGGGATACTAATATAGTCATGGTCCCTCATTATGTACTGGATAGACCCCCAATATGGATCAGTACAGGGACCAGATAATTATGGAGCTGTATGGGGTCCATACAGTAATGTGGGATCATTAATATAGTCATGGTCCCTCATTGTGTACTGGATAGACCCCCATATGGATCAGTACAGGGACCATGATAATGTATGGAGCTGTATGGGGTCCATATAGTAATGTGGATCACTAATATAGTATGGTCCCTCATTATGTACTGGATAGACCCCCAATATGGATCAGTACAGGGATCATGATAATGTATGGAGCTGTATGGGGTCCATATAGTAATGTGGATCATTAATATAGTCATGGTCCCCTTTGTGTACTGGATAGACCCCCAATATGGATCAGTACAGGGACCATGATAATGTATGGAGCTGTATGGGGTCCATATAGTATGTGGGATCATTAATATAGTCATGGTCCCTCATTATGTACGGATAGACCCCCAATATGATCAGTACAGGGACCATGATAATGTATGGAGCTGTATGGGGTCCATATAGTAATGTGGGATCATAATATAGTCATGGTCCCTCATTATGTACTGAGTAGACCCCAATATGGATCAGTACAGGGATCTGATAATGTATGGAGCTGTATGGGGTCCATATAGTAATGTGGGATCATTAATATAGTCAAGGTCCCTATTATGTACTGGATAGACCCCAATATGGATCAGTACAGGGATCATGATAATGTATGGAGCTGTATGGGGTCCATATAGTAATGTGGGATCATTATATAGTCATGGTCCCTTATTAGTACTGGATAGACCCCCATATGGATCAGTACAGGACCATGATAATGTATGGAGCTGTATGGGGTCCATATAGTAATGTGGGATCATTAATATAGTCAAGGTCCCTCATTTGTACTGGATAGACCCCCAGTATGGATCAGTACAGGGACATGATAATGTATGGAGCTGTATGGGGTCCATATAGTATGTGGGATCATTAATATAGTCATGGTCCCTCATTGTGTACGGATAGACCCCCAATAGGATCAGTACAGGGATCATGATAATGTATGGGCTGTATGGGGTCCATATAGTAATGTGGGATCATTAATATAGTCATGGTCCCTCATTATGTACTGGATAGACCCCCATATGGATCAGTACAGGGATCTGATAATGTATGGAGCTGTATGGGGTCCATATAGTAATGTGGGATCTTAATATAGTCAAGGTCCCTCATTGTGTACTGGATAGACCCCCATATGGATCAGTACAGGGATCTGATAATGTATGGAGCTGTATGGGGTCCATATAGTATGTGGGATCATTAATATAGTCATGGTCCCTCATATGTACTGGATAGACCCAATATGGATCAGTACAGGGACCATGATAATGTATGGAGCTGTATTGGGTCCATATAGTATGGGGATCATTAATATAGTCATGGTCCCTCATTATGTACTGGAATAGACCACCAATATGTCAGTACAGGGATCATGATAAGTATGGAGCTGTATGGGGTCCATATAGTAATGTGGGATCATTAATATAGTCATGGTCCCTCATTATTGTACTGGATAGACCCCCAATATGGATCAGTACAGGGACCATGATAATGTATGGAGCTGTATGGGGTCCATATAGTATGTGGGATCATTAATAAGTCAAGGTCCCTCATTATGTACTGGATAGACCCCCAATATGGATCAGTACAGGGATCATGATAATGTATGGAGCTGTATGGGGTCCATATAGTAATGTGGGATCATTAATATAGCATGGTCCCTCATTATGTACTGGATAGACCCCCATATGGATCAGTACAGGGACCGACAATGTATTAAGCTGTATGGGGTCCATAAGTATGGGGTCATTAATATAGTCATGGTCCCTCATTATGTACTGGATAGACCCCAATATGGATCAGTACAGGGATCATGATAATGTATGGAGCTGTATGGGGTCCATATATATGTGGGATCATTAATATAGTCATGGTCCCTCATTATGTACTGGATAGACCCCCAGATGGATCAGTACGGGACCAGATAATGTATGGAGCTGTATGGGGTCCATATAGTAATGGGGTCATTAATATAGTCATGGTCCCTCATTATGTACTGGATAGACCCCCAGTATGGATCAGTACAGGCACATGACAATGTATGGAGCTGTATGGGGTCCATATAGTATGTGGGATCATTACTATAGTCATGGTCCCTCATTGTGTACTGGATAGACCCCCAATATGGATCAGTACAGGGACCATGACAATGTATTAGCTGTATGGGGTCCATATAGTATGTGGGACACTAATATAGTCATGGTCCCTCATTAGTACTGGATAGACCCCCATATGATCAGTACAGGGACCATGATATGTTATGGAGTATGGGGTCCATATAGTACTGTGGGATCATAATATAGTCAGGCCCCTCATTATGGACTGGATAGACCCCCAGTATGGATCAGTACAGGGCCATGAAATGTATTAAGCTGTATGGGGTCCATATAGTACTGTGGGATCATTAATATAGTCATGGTCCCTCATTATGTACTGGATAGACCCCCAGTATGAATCAGTACAGGGACCATGATAATGTATGGAGCTGTATGGGGTCCATATAGTAATGTGGGATCATTACTCATATAGTCATGGTCCCTCATTATGTATGGATAGACCCCCAATATGGATCAGTACAGGACCATGATAATGTATGGAGCTGTATGGTCCATATAGTAGTGGGATCATTAATAAGTCATGGTCCCTCATTATGTACTGGATAGACCCCATATGGATCAGTACAGGGACCATGATAATGTATGGAGCTGTATGGGGTCCATATAGTATGTGGGACATTAAATAGTCAAGGTCCCTCATTGTGTACTGGATAGACCCCCAAGTATGGATCAGTACAGGGATCATGATATGTATGGAGCTGTATGGGGTCCTATATAATGTGATCACTAATATAGTCAAGGCCCTCATTATGTACTGATGACCCCAGTATGTCAGTACAGGGACATGATAATGTATGGAAGCTGTATGGGGTCCATATAGTAAGTGGGATCATTAATTAGTCAGGTCCCTCATTATGTACGGGATAGACCCCCAATATGGATCAGTCGGACCATGATATTATATGGAGCTGTATGGGTCCATATAGTAATGTGGGATCATAATATAGTCATGGTCCCTCATTTGTACTGGATAGACCCCCATATGGATCAGTACAGGATCATGATAATGTATGGAGCTGTATGGGGTCCATATAGTAATGTGGGATCATTAATATAGTCATGGCCCTCATTATTTACTGTTAGACCCCCATATGATCAGTACAGGACATGATAATGTATTAGCTGTATGGGGTCCATATAGTATGTGGGATCATTAATATAGTCATGGTCCCTCATTAGTACTGAATAGACCCCCAATATGGATCAGTACAGGACCATGATAATGTATGGAGCTGTAGGGGGTCCATATAGTATGTGGGATCATTAATTAGTCTGGTCCCTCATTATGTACTGGATAGACCACCAATATGGATCAGTACAGGGACCATGATAATGTATGGAGCTGTATGGGGTCCATATAGTAATGTGGAACATTAATATAGTCAGCCCCTCATTTGTACTGGATAACCCCCATATGGATCAGTACAGGGATCATGATAATGTATGGAGCTGTATGGGGTCCATATAGTACTGTGGGATCATAATAAGTCAGTCCCTCATTATGTACTGGATAGACCCCCATATGGATCAGTACAGGGACATGATAATGTATGGACTGTATGGGGTCCATATAGTAATGTGGTCATTAATATAGTCAGGTCCCCTCTATTTACTGGATAGACCCCAATATGGATCAGTACAGGGACCATGATAATGTATGAGCTGTATGGGGTCATATAGTAATGTGGGATCATTAATATAGTCATGTCCCTCATTGTGTACTGGATAGACCCCCAATATGGATCAGTACAGGGATCATGATAATGTATGGGCTGTATGGGGTCCATATAGTAATGTGGGACATTAATATAGTCATGGTCCCCCATTATGTACTGGATAGACCCCCATATGGATCAGTACAGGACCATGAATGTAGTAGCTGTATGGGGTCCATATTAATGTGGGATCATTATATAGTCATGGTCCCTCATTATGTACTGGATAGACCCAATATGGATCAGTACAGGGACCATGATAATGATGGAGCTGTATGGGGTCTATAGTAATGTGGGATCATTAATATAGTCATGGTCCCTCTTGTGTACTGGATAACCCCCAATATGGATCAGTACAGGGATCAGGATAATGTTGGAGCTGTATGGGGTCCATATAGTAATGTGGGATCATTAATATAGTCATGGTCCCTCATTATGTACTGGATAGACCCCCATATGGATCGTACAGGACCATGAAATGTATAAGCTGTATGGGGTCCATATAGTAGGTGGATCATTATATAGTCATGGTCCCTCATTTGTACTGGATAGACCCCAATATGGATCAGTACAGGGACCATGATAATGTATGGAGCTGTATGGGGTCCATATAGTAATGTGGGATCACTAATATATTCATGGTCCCTCATTATGTACTGGATAGACCCCCATATGGATCAGTACAGGGACCTTGATATGTATGGAGCTGTATGGGGTCCATAGTATGTGGGATCATTAATATAGTCATGGTCCCTCATTATGTACTGGATAGACCCCCAATATGATCAGTACAGGGATCATGATAATGTAGGGAGCTGTATGGGGTCCATATAGTAATGTGGGACATTAATATAGTCAAGGTCCCTCATTATGTACTGGATAGACCCCCAATATGGATCAGTACAGGGATCATGATAATGTATGGAGCTGTATGGGGTCCATATAGTAATTGTGGGATCATTAATATAGTCATGGTCCCTCATTTGTACTGGATAGACCCCCAATATGGATCAGTACAGGGACCATGATAATGTATGAGCTGTATGGGGTCCATATAGTAATGTGGGATCATTAATATAGTCTGGTCCCTCATTAGTACTGGATAGACACCCAATATGGATCAGTACAGGGATCATGATAATGTATGGAGCTGTATGGGGTCCATATAGTAATGGGGATCATTAATATAGTCATGGTCCCTCATTGTTACTGGATAGACCCCAATATGGTCAGTACAGGGATCATGATAATGTATGGACTGTATGGGGTCCATATAGTAATGTGGGATCATTAATATAGTCATGGTCCCTCATATGTACTGGATAGACCCCCAATATGGATCAGTACAGGGATCGTGATAATGTATGGAGCTGTATGGGGTCCATATAGTATGTGGGATCATTAATTAGTCATGGTCCCTCATTAGTGTACTGGATAGACCCCCAATATGGATCAGTACAGGGTCATGATAAGGTTGGAGCTGTATGGGGTCCATAAGTATGTGGGATCATATAATATATCATGGTCCCTCATTATGTACGGGATAGACCCCCATATGGATCAGTACAGGAAATGATAATTATGGAGCTGATGGGGTCCATATAGAATTGGTGGATCATTAATATAGTCATGCCCTTATTATGTACTGATAGACCCCCAAGGATCAGTACGGGATCATGATAATGTATGGAGCTGTATGGGGTCCATATAGTAATGTGGGATCATTAATATAGTCATGGTCCCTCATTATGTACTGGTAGACCCCCATATGGATCAGTACAGGGACCATGAAATGTATAAGCTGTATGGGGTCCATATAGTACTGTGGATCATTAATAATGTCATGGTCCCTCATTATGTACTGATAACCACCATATGGATCAGTACAGGGATCATGATAATGTATGGAGCTGTATGGGGTCCATATAGTAATGTGGGATCATTAATATAGTCATGGTCCCTCATTATGTACTGGATAGACCCCCAGTATGGATCAGTACAGGGACCATGATAATGTATGGAGCTGTATGGGGTCCTATATAATGTGGGTCATTAATATAGTCATGGTCCCTCATTATGTACTGGATAGACCCCCATATGATCAGTACGGGACCATGAAATTTAGGAGCTGTATGGGGTCCATATAGTATGTGGGATCATTATATATTCATGGTCCCTCATTGTACTGGATAGACCCCCATATGGATCAGTACAGGGACCATGAAATGTATAAGCTGTATGGGGTCCATATATGTATGTGGGATCACTAATATAGTCATGGTCCCTCATTATGTACTGGATAGACCCCATATGAGCAGTACAGGGACCATGATATGTATGGGGTTATGGGGTCCATATAGTACTGTGGGATCATAATATAGTCAGGCCCCTCATTAGTACTGGATAGACCCCCAGTATGGATCAGTACAGGGACCATGAATAATGTATTAGCTGTATGGGGTCCATATAGTACTGTGGGATCATTAATATAGTCATGGTCCCTCATTATGTACTGGATAGACCCCCAGTATGAATCAGTACAGGGACCATGAAATGTATAACTGTATGGGGTCCATATAGTAACTGTGGGATCATTAATATAGTCATGGTCCCTCATTATGTACTGGATAGACCCCCAGTATGAATCAGTACAGGGACCATGATAATGTATGGGCTGTATGGGGTCCATATAGTAATGTGGGATCATTAATATAGTCATGGTCCTCTCATTATGTACAGGATAGACCCCAAGAATGGATCAGTACAGGGACCATGCTAATGTATGGAGCTGTATGGGGTCCATATAGTAATGTGGGATCATAAATATAGTGATGACCCCTCATTATGTACTGATAGACCCCCAGTATGGATCAGTAAGGACCATGATATGTATGGACTGTATGGGGTCCATATAGTAATGTGGGATCATTAATATAGTCATGGCCCTCATTATGTACTGATAGACCCCCAGTATGGATCAGTACAGGGATCGTGAATATGTATGGAGCTGTATGGGGTCATATAGTAATGTGGGTCATTAATATAGTCAGACCCCTCATTTGTACTGGATAGACCCCCAGTATGGATCAGTACAGGGACCATGATATATGAGATGTATGGGGTCCATATAATAATGTGGGATCATTAATATAGTCACACCCTCATTATGTACAGATGACCCCCAGTATGGATCGTACAGGGACCATGATAATGTATGGGGATGTATGGGGACCATGATAGTATTGGGGATGTATGGGACCATGATAGTGTATGGGGATGTATGGGACCAGGAAGTGTATGGGGATTGTGGGACCGAGATAGTGTATGGGATGTAGGCCCATATAAGGTGGATTATGGGGACCATGATAGGTAGGGGATGTTGGACCATGATGTGTATGGGGATTAATGGGGACCATGATAGTGTATGGGGATGTATGGACCATGATAGGTATGGGGATGTATGGGGACATGATAGTGTATGGGGATGTATGGACCATGATAATGTATGGGAGTATGGGGACATGATAGTGTATTGGGGATGTATGGGACCATGATAGTGTATGGGGATATGGGGACCATGATAGCGTATGGGGATATATGGGGACCATGATAGCGTATGGGGATGTATGGGGACCATGATAGCGTATGGGGATGTATGGGGACCATGATAGCGTATGGGGATGTATGGGGACCATGATAGCGTATGGGGATGTATGGGGACCATGATAGTGTATGGGGATGTATGGGGACCATGATAGGGATGTTGGGACCATGATGATGGGGATGTATGGGGACCATGATAGTGATGGGATGTTGGGGACCATGATAGTATGGATGTATGGGGACCATGATATGTATGGGGATTGGGGACCATGATAGTGCATGGGGATGTTGGGGACCATGATAGTGTGGGGATGTATGGGGACCATGATATTGCATGGGGATGTATGGGGACCATGATAGTTTATAGGAATATATATCCTATCTGGTCTCCCACTAACCATGTGACCAGGAAGGAAGTCTGTGTCCAATGAGGAAGCAGGAACTGTAATTACTGCAATAAACTTCCCAGCACCCCTTGCTGTACCTATCACAAAGACTAGTAGCTGTGTGGGTGTTTCGTTCCAAACCCTGTTTAAACCCCCAAGTGACACCCCCATAAAACTCAGCACCACCCCCACCAGGTTCCCACAGGAATTCCCCTTACCTGACATCTCATACCGGGAGCCGCAAAGCGACGACGACAACAACAACAGAGACCGCTGTGGACATTTCCCCCTGACAACGGAAGTCCCGCCCCTAACAACGGAGTCAACGGATGAGCTGCTACCGCCAACCGCCTTTCACCGATGATTGGAGGATAAGGTGTCAGTCTGAGGCAGCCTCGCGGGGCGGGGGCTAAGACTGACAGAGGGGGAAGTGAAACCAGCTGGTGTCTAAGGCAGTGAGTAGGGTCATGGGGAGCGAGAGCATGGCAGGGAGTTTTATTTTAACTCTATTTGTTGGTAAATACAGCAATTTTTACAGGAAAAACACTTCCCCCAAACCATGCAGAATAGACAAGACTAGGGTGTAATGTTATAATGATTTACTGTTGGAGCTGCCATACTGCAATACCCAGCATTCCTCTAGACAATCTTCCCCTGGTATTGGAATGGTATATATCATAATAATAAATAATAATAATAATATATAATAGAAATAAATATCAATAATAATAAATATCTAATAATTATTATTACTATATATTAATAATTAATAATAAATAATAATAATAATAATAATAATAATAATATTATTACTATTATTTTATTATATAATAAAATAATAATATAATAATCAACAATATATTAGTAATCATAATAATAATATAATTATAAACAATCATTAATAATCATAATTAAAATTCAATAATAGTAATAATATTAATAATTGTATAATATAATAATTTAATTAAATAATATAAATGTTGGGTAACCATCGCACCCCAGTCTTAATCAGATTTCCAATCTTTATTTCCAACGTTCCTTGACAAAGGGCACTGAACATTTATTATATGACTAGCGAGGAAGATCGCTTCAGACCACCTGCACCCGGTAAGATAATTAAGGTTGCGGAGGTCTACCAAATCACTACTAATAATAATTATGATAATAGTAATTATAATAATAATTAAATAATAATATTAACATAATTATAAAATAACATAGTAATAATAATTATATTATTAATAATAATAATGAATATTAATAATAGTAATAAATTATAAATAATGAATATAATTAATCAAATAATAATATTAATAATAATAATTATAATAGTAATAATGATAATAATAAACTCTGGCATTTAAACAGTTCTCCGGTTGCTATCATCAGCAACCGCTGTAATGCCAAGTAATGGTGAATCAAAAAAAATTCTGTATTTTTACATTTTCCTAATTTGATATTGATGAGTCCTCCGGTGTTTATAAAACTACAACTCCCAGAATGCTCTGTCTGTTGAGACGGCGCTGCGAATAAACTTATTTACTTTAGAGGGAGAGGCAAGACTTACCCTTTAATAATTGCACAAAATCCTTTACAATGTCTAGAATTGTGCAAATCACAAAATTACATTTGGATGATATGTTAGTTAAAGGACACACTATGCCTTTAACTCTATTTAACCCTTATTGTAACCTGCTGTACCTTTAAAATGAAATCTCTAGGTAAACCTTGTTAGAAGTTATATTTCTGGAAAGGTTTATCAACATAACTTCCTGCTTTCACCATATTGTAGCCATGTGACCAATTGCGTTTGTGAGCATGCTCAAAAATGGGAGGAGCAAGAGTCAGGTGATTTTACTACACTACTGGCAGCAGGACGTTTCAACATTTACCTCGTTAATTTCTCACAGGTTGCAACCAATATGTAATTCAAAAGTTACAAGTCTGCAAGCTCATTGAACCCTAACTTGTTTGGACACCAGTTGCCCTTTAAAAAGTATGCATTCCACATATTGTTCTATATCACAATATATCAACAGTTATAGTGGGCTAGGAATCCCAGTCTTTGTTAAACCCATTGTTTTTGGAGTCAAATAACAGAATCATTTTGGCTTCAAATGTTTTTCTATCTTGGTTGCTGCTAAACTGTCCTTCAAGATCCAGACTTGGAGGTGTTCATGGATGTAAACAGTTATTAATCTCATTATGGTTGGTGATGCCACTTGGGGAGTTCATCCTCTTCTGTAGTTTTTGACTGGTTTCCCCTATATATATAGTGTCTGTACATTGGTTGCATGGTTTGGTGCCTGGGGTGATATTTTTATAATCTGTGTGTAACTTTCTTCTTACTGGTTTTTGGTAAGGGTTTGGTGGTTGCCGAAGGCAAGTATAGGGGGTTCTGGGAAAATTTTTTAAGGGTTTTATCTTGATTAATCATAGGTTGTAGTTCTATCATTATTGTACGTATTCCTTCCAATATTGGGTTATAGGTTGTTATCAATATGTGGATGGTATACAATATGTACATAGTCTCAGTGTCGGCTTTTCTCTCATCCAGCATCCCCCCCCTCACTATTCCCCTACCTCCCCTGCTACCTCTCTCCTTTCCATTGGTTGCCCACCCTAGTACCTGTTATCTCTCTATTTTATTACCCCCTCTCATTCTTCCTCAGTATATTCTGGACTTTTTTTTGGGGGGGGGGGAGTTATTATCTTGTTATCTAATGTAATTAGCTTTTTGCTTTCTGTTAACCTTTGTTTCAATCAGTGCTGCTCCGACCTGAGGAAGAGGGTTGATCCCTCGAAAGTTTGTCTACTAAAATAAACTGTTAGTCCATTAATGTGTCACAGTACTCTACTTTTTACTACTTATTCATAAATGGCATGTTCTGTTTTTGAAATTGATGAGTGTGACTATGTTTGTACGTATTTATCTAATACATATTAAGGTTGTAATAGGATTGATATGTACATTACTCTGTTACTAGCCATTGTTAATGATTGGTATGGGGATCAGTTGGCTGTGAGCCACCACTTGTTTTGGCTCCCTAATATAGCAGTGGCGTGTTTAGGAGGATTACTGTGTGCCTGGAATCCCCCTTTCTGCCTACTCAGTGCAAGTCAGCAGAATATGTAGGGTACATTAAAGGCAGCAAATTGGGGATCCCAAACAGGTAGATTAATGAGGTGCTCCCCCTAAGGCCTGTGCCACATCAGGTAAGGTTCAAATCAATATAAATTATGCAGGGAGGCACACTCGGATAAAGTTCAAATCAAACTTGTATTTATTAGGTGCTCGACATACAAGCCAAATACACACAACGTTTCGGGGGGTCCAACCCCTGAGGAAGGGGTTGGACCCCCCGAAACGTTGTGTGTATTTGGCTTGTATGTCGAGCCACCTAATAAATACAAGTTTGATTTGAACTTTATCCGATGTGTGCCTCCCTGCTCTACTTTAAAGGGCAAAAAATAATAATTTCCAAATATGCCCCTGAAGTTCCTTACCGACCCTTGTTCCTCACCGCTCCTCCTCAGCTCTGCGCCTGACAACATTTCCAGTTCCTGGTCAGTAAAGGAGCAACATGACGTCACGCCCAATTGTCTGACGCCGCCAGAAAGTAGAGCGGATATCAGCGCAGAAGTCCTCTGCTCCTGTTTTTGCTCAAAACTGGAGCAGGGGGCCGCATTAATGCAGCTAGGGAGCTGGTCGGGTAAGTCCCTTCATGGGAATCTTTAAACCTATAATAATTGAAAGTGGGGATTAGAGGTGTGATTAACATTTCTATGGTTACTTTATTTTAGGCTTGACTTGCCCTTTAAGATATCCTGGAGGCAGGGGTGCCCCTACCATATAGCAAACTGAAACATTTGCTCAGGCCACCCCGCGAACACTTAAAAGGCAGCAGTTAAAAAAAAACTCCATCCTGCAAGCACCAGTCCACCAATCAGTGTTAAGTCAGCCCTCCAGTCAGTGTTAGTCAGCCCACCATACTCATCTCCACAATATACGCCTATGTTCCCTGTTGAAGCCATACCCGCTTCACGTCTGATAGCGGCATTGAAAAGTTGTTTCAGGTGTCAAAAACTCTAGGAACACCCCTGCCTGGAGGTAGTTGTATAGCTGACTGTCAACATTACATTATATCAGGTATAGGCAACCAGTAGATCTCCCAGATGTTTGGAAACTACAACTCCCAAATTCCTAACTACAGAGTGCTTGTAGAGGAATGCTGAGAGTTGTAGATCTGGAGATCTACTGGTTGCTTATCCCTGCATTATATATATATATATATTACACGGAGCGATCGTTTCATATATTCTTTATACAGATCAATCATTCAATCGGCCAATACATGCTCAGATGTTATTGGCTGACCGGATACCTTATAGATTAAGCGGATGATTTGCTGATAATTCTGCTGGATACGACCCCCTATGGACACCTGCCTTTTGGGTGAGATTGTTTTATGCTTGCAATATGCCTTTTCTTTGAACTGCCAATATAGGATCTTATATACAAGTTTTCTCTTATCCCACCCAGACTTTTTGGAATTTTAGGAATTTTTAGGAATTTCTCCATATACCAGCAACTTTCATCCTTAGGTTTCCAATTACCTCCCAGGTGCTTCTGCACTATATATATTTATGAACATTTTAGCTGTGTGTTTTCGTTTTTTATGTGTTTTTTGAAGGTTAAAGGGGAACTGTGGTTCAAAAATGACTTTAGGTAAATGATAGGAATTGCTTCCCTGAGTGTTTTTGTAATTTATTTCCATTGTTTACTTTGCATAGTTTTGAAGATATTTACATTTTTGTGTGTGATATGGCAGCAGCATCACCAGGTCCCCTGCTTCCTGCTCTGAAACCATGTCAGTCAATCTGTCCTGTTCTCCTCCTCCCTTTGCAGCCCCCCAGTGTCTCCCACTCATGGACCCCATGGTCCCTCCAGTTACAGTTCCCCTTTAATAAAATATTTATGTGCACCATTGGACCGTATCAGTCTAATTAATATTAGGGTGAGTTATAGGCTATGTCCCCACCACACTGCGTTTTGACTTACTCTGGAGAATGGTGGTGGAGTGCCACAGGATAGTAGACCTGTGTATAATTAGGGTTCTTTTCTGTCCCCTTACGTTTAGTTATTGGCTCCCTCTACTGTAGTAAAGCGAAAGGTAATGGAAATTTTCAGTCATGTCCCGATAACGACAATATTCAGCAAATTTTGTCAGATTCACCGTTAGTCACAGCTCTGACTTTGTTCCCGACCGTCTGTCGATATCGCAGTTGGCCGAGACAAAGCACTGTCGCTCGTGGCGAAAGGTCTTCTATAGTCTGCAAGATCGGCAGTGATTTACCAAATGTCCAAACGGCCATTTCTCCCCCAACAACGGCATCTGTCACCACAAAAATCACCTCAAATTTTTCAGCATACAGGCTAATACATGGAAATATCGGTCAGTTGGCCAGTTCCCGTTACTACAGTAGAGGAAGCCAATAACATCTGAGCATGTATTGGCAGATCAAATGATAAATCTGTATAAAGAATATACGTAAAGATCGCTCCGGTGTGTACCCAGATTATGAATTACTTTATAACAAAAGTAAAAGTGGTATCTGTATGGGCTAACTTTCATAATAATGGCAAGTAGAGAATATATATATAATATTATTATATGATCAATAGATAATAGAATATATGGATTTTTTTAGTCATGAACCTACTACTGGGCTTGTTCAGTGACACCCCTTTCAGGAAACCCCCCTTGAAAATCCTGCGCTTGCCCATAATAGTTTAGAACACTGAAAGCGATGCAGATGACAGTAGTTCGTCATTGTGGTTTTCTGCCCCCACACCTTGCAGATATCTGTCTAACATATACTTACCTGTAGTGGAGCAGTAACTATCCCTCCTGGACTTTACAGGCTGGTATCTTAAGGCAGTCTACCCTAAACAGTTCCATAGAAAAACATTTAAACCCTCTAGACATATTGGCTACCTGAATCCAGAGATATGTCCAGCCCTGTATATAACAGCAGAACAAGTGATAGGAGGAGCTATACAATATGATATAGGTGGGAGGTGCGATAAGAGAAGATATTTCATTGGAGAAGACCTAACGATCAGAGCTTCTGTGATCATGTTTACAGGGTAACCCTTTAAATTAAAATATACAAAAGTGGTATAAAGGATATACTTTTTTTGCTAAGTAAGATAATCATAGCAGCTTGAGGACATTCTAGTTCCTATAAAGTGGTATAAAGGTGATACCTTTATTGGCTAACTAAGATAATCATAGCAAGCTTTGAGGACATTCTAGTTCCTATAAGTGGTATAAAGGTGATACCTTTATTGGCTAACTAAGAATCATAGTAAGCTTTCAGGACAGACATTCTAGTTCCTATAAAGTGGTATAAAGGTGATACCTTTATTGGCTAAGTAAGATAATCATAGTAAGCTTTCAGACATTCTAATTCCTGTAAAGTGGTATAAAGGTGATACCTTTATGGCTAAAAGATAATCATAGCAAGCTTGAGGACATTCTAGTTCCTATAAAGTGGTATAAAGGTGATACCTTTATTGGCTACTAAGATAATCATAGTAAGCTTTCAGGACATTCTAGTTCCTATAAAGTGGTAATAAAGGTGATACCTTTATTGGCTAAGTAAGATAATCATAGCAAGCTTGAGCTTCTTTAATAAAGTTGATACCTTTATTGACTACTAAGATCATCATAGTAAGCTTTCAGGACATTCTAGTTCCTATAAGTGGTTAAGGTGATACCTTTATTGGATAAGTAAGATAATCATAGCAAGCTTTGAGGACATTCTAGTTACTATAAAGTGGTATAAAGTTGATACCTTTATTGGCTAACAAGATCATCATAGTAAGCTTTCAGGACATTCTAGTTCCTATAAAGTGGTATAAAGGTGATACCTTTATTGGCTAACTAAGATAATCATGGTAAGTTTTCAGGACATTATTATTACTAAAAGTGGTATAAAGGTGATACCTTTATTGGCTGACTAAGATAACCATAGCAAGCTTTCAGGACATTCTAGTTCCTATAAAGTGGTAAAAGGTGATACCTTTATTGGCTAACTAAATAATCATAGCAAGTTTTCAGGACATTCTATTTCCTATAAAGTGGTATAAAGGTGATACCTTTATTGGCTAACTAAGATAATCATAGCAAGCTTTCAGGACATTCTAGTTCCTATAAAGTGGTATAAAGGGATACCTTTATTGGCTAACTAAGATAATCATAGCAAGTTTTCAGGACATTCTAGTTCCTATAAAGTGGTATAAAGGTGATACCTTTATTGGCTGACTAAGATACCATAGCAAGCTTTCAGAACATCCTAGTTCCTATAAAGTGGTATAAAGGTATACCTTTATTGGCTAACTAATATCATAGCAGCTTTCAGAACATCCTAGTTCCTATAAAGTGGTATAAAGGTGATCCTTTATTGGCTAACTAAGATAATCATAGCAGCTTTCAGAACATCTAGTTCCTATAAAGTGGTATAAAGGTGATACCTTTATTGGCTAACTAAGATAATCATAGCAAGCTTTCAGAACATCCTAGTTCCTATAAAGTGGTATAAAGGTGATACCTTTATTGGCTAACTAATAATCATAGCAAGTTCAGACATTCTAGTTCCTATAAGTGGTATAAAGGTGATACCTTTATTGCTAACTAAGATAATCATAGCAAGCTTCGGACATTCTAGTTCTAGTTTTTCAAGTTGATTAGAACTAGAATGTTCTAAAAGCTTGCTATGATTATTTTTATAGCCAATAAAGGTATCACCTTTATACCACTTATAGGAACTAGAATGTCCTGAAAGCTTACTATGATGATCTTAGTTAGCCAATAAAGGTATCACCTTTACCACTTTATAGGAACTAGAATGTCCTAAAACTTGCTATGATTATCTTAGTTAGCCAATAAGGTATCACCTTTATACCCTTTATAGGAACTAGGATGTTCTGAAAGCTTGCTATGATTATCTTAGTTAGCCAATAAGGTATCACCTTTAACACTTTATAGTAACTAGAATGTCCTCAAAGCTTGCTATGATATCTAACTTAGCCATAAGTATACCTTTATACCACTTTTGTTATTTTTTTTTTATTTCAAAAGGTTTACCCTGTAACATTAACTGACAAACACGGTAAACACACCACCTTTTCCAGCTTGTGTGGTCCTAACAAAGTTTTGTATGAAAACTGCTCGTTTTACATTTGTAGAGAAACCCAATACCACGTGATAAAAGCATGGTCTACACAAATTGTGCAAAAATAAAGCCTTAAATATCAAAAGTAGGCAAAGTCTTATTTTCAGTTATGGTAGAGTAAGGTCCCCAAACCATGAGCAGTCTACAATAGCAATCCTACAGTCCTATGTACACTGGAAATTAGTTTTTTTTAATTGCCCCTTACTGGAAACTATAATTCTTTCCATTGCTTTGTCTTTATTTCTTTAGATCATCTTATATTTCAGCTGTCAATCAAATGCCTTAGTATCATAAACTCTTCTGTAATGTATAGTTTTGCTGTAGCTGGAATGGTGGCAGTTGGTATGTGAACTGCATGGTGGGAAATCCCTCTCACAATGCTGCCTCATAGGGATTACTGAGCATGCTTGCCCTCACAGAGATTCAGAAATTCTGGCAGGGGGCTTGGGGACTGAGGGACTGAGCTTTAGCCAAACAAGTACTGGATTGAAGTGATGCAGCAACACAACACATCAGAGTAAGTGCTGCTTACATGTATTCATTTATAGATTGAATTGAGGAAAAGACATTTTTTCGGTGTACATTCCTTAACCTTATCGTCCCTTATTTACACCCAATAGTGAGGGAACATCTCTTAGTACACCTTTGGATTTATAAGTGGGCCCTGGGCAATATAAATAAAGTTTGAAATATTTCCATTAGTGTGCACCCTTATTCACACATAGACGTAACGGATTTTGTGGTCAGTCAGGAGACAGACAAATTCCTAGGCTGATGAACACCATACACAACAAACTCAACCATACACAACAAACTCAAACCACAACAAACTCAACCCATACACACCTCCAACACAAACCATACACAAAAACTCAAACCATACACAACAAACTCAAACCATACACAACAAACAAACCAGACCCATCCAACACAAACCATACACAACAAACTCAAACCATACAACACAAACACAAACCATACACATCCAACACAAACCATACCAAAACTCTATCCATTTTCCACCCACTGCCTTGATAATCATTATAATCCATCCCGACATTCTCCATCATTGACCGGTCCATCCTATCTAGATGTGCAGCACTTTGGAATGTAGATGTAATGGTTTTGCCAGTAATGAAAGCTCTAAAATTAGAATGAAGTGTAAAAATTGATTCTACAAATTGTAACGGGCCATAAAGATTCATCTCCGGAATCAATTTACTTGACGATCACACTGCTGTAAAAGGCTAAACATTTCATCCTACTTCTTCCTAAATTTACACAATAATTTAAAGGGTATCTCCACTGGTTTTGGTAAGTTTTCGGAATCCTTTCTATTGAAGAACGGAGGTAAAGGAGCTGTGCCTTACCTTCCGTTCTTCAATAGAACACCAGGAGCCAGGAGAGAAGGTAAGAACTTACCCGTCGCTCGCTCCCCCCCGGCGCGTAGTCTGACAGGTCCCGACAGACCTTGTCCTTCTATCGCATAGAAGACAAGGTCCGTCGGGACCTGTCAGACCAAGCCCGGGGGAGCGAGCGAGCGGGTAAGTTCTTACCTTCTCTCCTGCTCCTGTGTGTTCTATTGAAGAACGGAAGGTAAGGCCAGCTCCTTTACCTCCCGTTCTCCAATAGAAATGGATTCCGAAAACTTACCAAAACCAGTGGAGATACCCTTTAAGGCTGGGTACACACAAAGGGATATTTTGTCCCGACCAAGTGTTCGCTAAGAACAAGCACTCAGTCAGGACAAATGACTGTTGGTTGCAGCAATAGTGACAGTTCATGTGACCGATCGTGTTCCTATAGAGAACTGCACATTCAACCGTGATTTACCACATGTCCAATCGCCCATTCGTCCGATCCAGACCAACATGTAAGTGGCCATAAATATATATCCGATTTTACTACCCGACCCACGCTCCTCCCAAGACATTAGACCGTTCTTCTAGGCCACCGACATGCGATCGGCAAATCCCATCATTTTGTGATCACATGTCGGTCGCATAGTACAGGAAAGGTGGTCCGGCAGGTGGGTCTAATGTCGCGGGGCGCCGGTCGGGTAAAATCGGATATATGTATGGCCACCTTTAGATTTCACTTTCCCATTTTTATTCTACTGGTGTAGGTATACAATTTGGCCATGCATCTGACATGCACTGCTCTGATCTCCCACCAATTCGATCAAAACTCATATACGTAATATCGTAAGCATCGTGAGACACCGCGCTAGTGAGGCTTAGCCTGAATTACAACCAGCCTTATGTCATACGTGTTTAGTCTTAGTTCTAGGTAACACCAGCGTGTTTTTCAGATGCCTACTATCGCGTATTGCGATCCATTAGTGCGTGAGAATTGCATGATAGTGTATGATGTGGGTGGGCACATTCTACCCTGCGATACGTGTTTTCGGAGCGCATGTGGTCACCATATTTTCCACAATACTGTGCAAATCGTATCGCATTTCACGCGTTGTAGTGGTGCGTTAAACGCAAAGATGGCAACCCTAGATCTACACCTATTTCATCTGATTTTTCACTTTTTTCATAATTTTGTTGCTGCATTGACCGAGGCCGTTGTATTGTCACTTTGCCACATTTAAGGGTGAAAGTCGTTTCATTCCTAATTTAAAATCAATAAGAGCCAATCAGCACTTGGCTGAGATCTGTCAGCCGCAGTTAAACTTATGAAAGCAGAATTCTTATTGGTGGCTATTGCTTTATTAATCCCACATTTAAAGTAAACATGTCTCCAATCATTGGGCTAGGACACACCGATGCGCTTTTAACGCGATCCGGTTGCGCTTTTAAAAGCGAACCGATGTGGCCACACTAGTGCGCTATTCTCGCTCCACGTGCGATCCGCATTTTTGTGCACTCTCTCTCGCATACTGGGGACCCGTACGCATTCACGAGCGTATCACACGCAGGATTTACTGCTATATGTTCTAGTCCTGATCTAATGTTCCGTTATCTGTTCCTTTTTTCCCCTACTTAACAAAGCAACACGGTCTGCTACCATAACGCAAAACGTCCTTTCCCGCCGCTCACCCTGTTATGTTATTATG
>JAACNH010004452.1:0-14336 GCA_019447015.1 Hymenochirus boettgeri | reverse complement strand
ACACTCTCTCACACACACTCACTCACTTACATACACTCACGCTCACACTCTCTCACACACACTCACTCACTTACATGCACTCACACACTCTCTCTCACACACACACACACTCACTCACATACACTCACGGACACACACTCACGGACACACACTGACACCTCTCTCTCACACACAAGACACTCGCGCTCCACACGCACGAATACACGCGCACACACGCACAGAACACTGACACACGCGAGCACACACACATTCACAAACCACGCACGGAAAGACACAACACAAGGCGCAACAGCGCACGAATCAAGCAGCAGCGCAGAGTAAACAAGGGGCACACGCACACACAGCACGCAACAGAAAGCACCACACAACACGCGGCGCACCACGAACAGACACGCGCGCACACGCACAAAGCACACGCACAGAGGGACACGTGCGCTCTCACACACACCAAACACACACTGCACAAATCCGCACAACACTGCTGCACTGAACAATCCACACTCTCAGATGACACTGTCACCACACACTGCTTCCATAATCACTCACAACTCGCTCTCACGCACCAATACACTCTCAGACATCACACTACACATCAGACAGACATCTGCCCTCCATCCAGGCACACTACAACCAATCTCACACACACAAAATATGAATGTAATTGTATAAATTTAAATTTTGCTAGCCTTCCTGTATGTCCAAAATACATTGTAAAACAAATATTAAATGTAAAAATAATAATTTTTAGATACTAATGAAGTAAAAAATAAAACACACACAACTGCACAGAAATCACTCAAACCCACATACCACTCACTCAGAACAGCGCAGCAGTCACATTACCACTTTCACACACACACACACCACCACAACACACACACTGCTCTCTCACACACCACACACACACTACTCTCACACACAACTCACTCCACACACTGACACCATCACACATTCGACAACACTTCTAACCACACTAAATACTACCTCACACAGTCACAACCTCTACCACCAGTCATAACTGGCACTCTCTCACACACTACACATGCACTCTCAGCTACACTCCATATCACTGACACTCCACACACTCGACATACACGACACGCTACCCGCTCACCTACACTGACACTCTCACACACTCACATACACTGACACACTCACACACACTCACTTACATACACTCTCACACACACAATCACACTCACATACACTTTCTCTCTCTCACACACACACACACACACACACACACTAACAATCTCACACACACAGAATATGAATGTAAATTGTATAAATTTAAATTGGACATAAACAGGCAGGCTAGCAAAAGTTAAAATTTTATACAATTTACATTCATATCTGTGTGTGTGGAGATATTTTAGTCTGGTGGTGTGGTGTGTGGTGTGTGTGCTGTGTGTGAGAGAGAAAGTGTATGTGAGTGTGATTGTGTGTGTGAGAGTGTATGTAAGTGAGTGTGTGTGAGAGTGCGGTCAGTGTAATGTTGAGTGTGTGAGAGTGTCAGTGATATTGAGTGTGGCTGAGAGTGTCAGTGTGTTGAGTGTGTGCGTGATGAGTGCCAGTTTATTGTTGAGCTGGGGTGTGTTGAGAGTATGTGAGTGTGTGAGAGTGTCAGTATATGTAGGTGTGGTGTAGAGAGTGTATGTAAATGAGTGTGAGAGTGTGTGTCAGTGTGTGGAGTGAGTGTGTGTGAGAGTGTGTGTGTGTGGTGTGTGAGAGAGCAGTGTGTGTTTGTGGTGTGTGTGTGTGTGTGTGAAAGTGTATGTGAGTGCGTGTTTGAGTGAGTGTATGTGGGTATATTGAGTTTTACTGTGAGTTGTGTGTGTCTTTTTACCTTGCATTAGTTCTTTCGTTAAATAATTATTTTTACATTTAATATTTGTTTTACAGCCAATGTAATTTTGGACCATCAGGAACCGCTAAGCAAAATGTAATTTATACCATATTTCATGCATTCATACTTTGTGTGTGTGAGTTTGCTTTGTCGTGTGTCTAATTGTTAGGAGAGGAAGTGTAAGATGTATGTGCTGATTGTGAGTCGTCCTGAGCAGTGTATGTGAGTGTGAGATTAGAGTGTGTGTGCGTGATTATAGAGAGTGTGTGTGCGTGACAAGTGTTATGAGAAGTGGTTGTTAGTGGTCGTGTGTGAGAGATTAATGTTGAGAGTGTGTTTTTGTGTGTGTGTGTAGAGAGACCGTGCTATTGACGTGTGATTGTGAGTGTGAGAGAGTGTAGTGGTGTGGAGAGCGCGTGTGGTGTGAGTGATCTATGTGGTGTGTGTGTGAGTGTACAGTTATTAATGAAGTGTGCTTGTTACGGGTCGAGAGTGTGGTGAGAGAATGTGTGTGTTTGTATGTAAGTTTAAGTGTGTGTGTGTGTGGTGTGAGAGGTGTTGTCATGGTAATGTGCATGTGTGAGATGTCTGTACGTGCGTGGTGTGAGAGAGAGTGGTCCAGTGTGTGTCGAGATAGAGTGTCAGTGTGTGTCCGTGAGTGCTGGTGTCCGTGAGTGTGTGGGTCCGTGAGTGGTGGGTCCCGTGAGTGTGTGTCCTGTGAGTGGTTGTGAGTCGTGTGTGTGTGTGCGTCGTGAGGAGGTGTCCGTGAGTGGATGGTAGTCTTGAGTGTGTGTGAGGGTGGAGGTGAGTGTAGTAAGTGATGTGAGAGAGAGTGTTTCGTGATGAATGTAACGTGAGTGAGTGTGTGTGAGAGATGTGGAGGTGGCGGAGATGTTATGTAAGGTTGAGTGTGTGTGAGAGAGTGTGTAGTGTTGTAATGATGTTTGAAGTGTAGTGAAGTAGTGAAGTTTGTGAGAGAGTGAATGTGATGTGAGTGTATGATGAGTTTGTGATTGATTGTGTTTTGTGTTTATTTTTAATACTTCCTTAGTATCTAAAAATATTTTTTACATTATAATTTGTTTTACAATGTATTTTGGACATACAAATAGGAAGGCTAGCAAAATCCTATATTTATACACATTTTCAATCATATCTTACTATGTAAATGTTCGACAGACATTATGGTTAGGATATAAAGTTGTACAACAAGGACGTATGTCTTTATACAACCTCCAATACTATGTTACTATGTAACTTGTTACTTTAAATACAGACATATGGGTAGGGTATAACGGTTGGACTAGATGGACGTATGTCTTATACAACCCCAATACTATGTTACTTATATCAATGTTATACGACATTATGGTTAGGGTATAAGGTGGGACTAGATGAACGTATATCTTTATACAACCTCCAATACTTTAATACTATGTAACTGTTTATACAGACCTTATGGGTAGGATTTAAAGTTTGGACTAGAAGGACGTATTGTCTTATAACCACCTCTATACTATGTTACTATGTCAATTGTTAGACAGACATTATGGGTAGGATATAAAGGTTGACTAGATGGACATATGTCTTTGCAAAACCTCTAATACTACACGCTACGATATAACAGTAAAAATACTTACACTATTTTTTTTTGGTTCATTAACATACAAAGATGGCCTGCTAGCTATTTATTGTGTAAATAGCAACCATTACTCATTTATTCTATCTTTCAGAGGTAATAGTAATCTCAGTAGCTATGCCTTGCTGCATAGTAAATGGTGTTCCAAAGTAGTACTGTTCGAATGCGAAATTCCAATGTTATCATGCATCCTTTTCCAAAAAATTGGAAACTATAAAAAATTTGCTATCACAAAACTGGTCAACACTTTGACAACATTGACACAATGGCGCAGACAGTACTTAAGGAAAAAAAACTGATCGCTTCAGATTATGTTCTGCTCATTCACGCAAGACTTACATGACAGATAGGGGCAAAAAACCAGTTCCTTAACCATCACGCTGTTCCAAACAATATTCCCCTTCCTTCTTCTGTAGTGCATCTCGCAAGATGTTCCTGTATAAACCTCCATAACACCACCAAATCCAGCAATACTTACTTCTTCAGAAAACCATCTTCATCAGGTGGTGCTAGTCCGTATAGTTTCAAGACTACCAATGTTAACACACAAACAGAGATAAGAATGAAGATGACTATTGCAACACAGCAGCATTGGTTTAACCAAAGAGTTTCCTCTACTCAAACAGAAAAAAGAATTATGGTGGATCTTTCTACACAAACTGATCATATTTTTCGACAAGCATTAGATAAGGAACATTGAAACTGTTTTGTGACCAGACCTATTATCTCCACATCCTTGTGCAACTAAATCACCAGGAGACTACAAGAAAAACAAAAGGAGGAAGTTAATTCAAGATGAAAAAGAACAAAATGTTGGTGTTGCCAATATTTTTATCACCAATTTCAAAAAAGACAGCCGAATCACGTGAAAGTCCACAACCTCAATAAGTGAATCATCATTGCCTGTTGATGACCCTCGTGATGTACATTTGACCCAAGCAAAAAATATTTCACGAGAGGGGCACTCTTATAGGTGAATTCAACTCACTTTATTCGATCACATCTAAATACACAACGTTTCAGGGACCTGCAATGCCCTTTCATCAGGTGTAACCCCATACCAAATGAACACACTTATATAGTAAACCTGTTGATAGACTCACACCTCCCTACCCCGGGGGGAGGGGTCACCCAGCATAAGGCATTAACCAGTGTACATCACCAAAAACGTAAGATGTACTCAAGTCCATATTGTCCATAATATAGTCTGTTTCCTTCTCTTTTGCAAGTGTTAGGATGAGGATCCTGTGAAGTGAGCAATAATTAAACACCATTTCCAAATTATGGAACCTATACACCAAACAATAGTGCTACCCTTATTCCACCATATCCTAGGTGCATGTATAACCAAAGATAAAACGGATATAACCAAATACAATATACTACCACCATATAAGATTAAAGCTTTTTTTAAAAACAATATACACAATTGTACAATATTTTTCTTAAGTGTCTATCATTTAAGACACTAGTGGCAGTCTAATACACTTCACTCTGATCTGTATGTTGTGTGAAAACGTTGGGAACATTTTTGCTCTATAAGTTGCTAAAAACAGAGTAATACCAGACTCCCTCTTTCATTATAGTAACCACACATATCTTATAGGTTACAAAACATTCTGGAAGGATTCCCACACTCCCTTATACAGAAGCTATTAACGCCTGATTTCTTCGTTTAAGGCCCCACTGGTTTCATGGGTTAGCTCGTCTAATCCTACAGCCTCTCTCTTCAACGGCATCAGCTTATTATATGCTCCCCCCTCTCCGTGTTTTTTAACACTTCCAATGCTTGCCATTTTAACGGCTTACGACCCGTGATTAACCTCATGGAATGTTTACTGATTGGGCGTTTCGTGTCTGGAGCCTAGTCCCATTTTTTTTCACTCTCTTTTATGTTCATTAATACGGGTTTTACTCCCCTTTTTGTTTTCCCTACTATCCCTTCCCACATGGGCATGTTAACAGGTATCTCTCCTTCTAATGCCTGGCGAATCTCTTAACGGGTATCTTTGTCCCCTTGCTGGGTATATACACTGCATCTCCTTTTATGATCGAATTACTATTCCCACAGTTCAGGCAAGGGAATTGCCCTTTTGGGTGTGCTTAGAATAATCTGTCTTGTCTTAGAGGGGGCATTGATCAGCTCTACCCAGTATGTCCCTAAGTTGGATGCCCTCTTTGTAATGATAGGAAGGGGTGGGTTTGTGCAACATCTTTCCATATTCTTGGATCATTTTGTGAAAGATTCCCCATGTTTTTCTTACTATCTGCTGTATTTTGTGTCGATGGGTGTTATATGTGTGACAAGGAATTTTATCAGATCGTGGCTGGGTATGTCCTAATGTGTTTCCTCAGTACATCATTGCCTGTTCAACGCATCCACCCTTTTTTATAATCCGCCAGTGTTGTCTTCTGATTTGATCCTCCTTGCTAGAACTTTATCGCACATCTCACCAACCCTGTTGGCACAATCTGTCATTATCCAACGAATTCTACGTCCCATTAGTAAATTGACTTAGGGTAACAAACCTTTGATTGGGGGGGGTGCTTCAGGGTGAAAGTACTGGCTCTCACAATCATTAGTCTGTCCGTTTTTGCATATAAATCTGTGCATAGTTTCACCTCCATTTTCGTATACTAGTACCATCCAAGTATTATACATTTTTATCATAGGTGAGTCGTGAATTTTAAGTAGTGATGAACTTCATTTAAAACTTTTCAATGTTTTAGTGAGGATAGTTCTCCTCCTACTTCCATAAGAAAAGATGGTCATCCACATACAAGACGGACATAAACCCTCTAGATTGTACTGAATCTTCCATTTTCCCACAATACTCTCCCTTTCAAATTCAGCCACAAAGTTGTTTGTCAATGTGGGTGCAAAATTGCACCCCATCCGGTGCCTTGCGCTGCCAGTAGTATGTGTCTAAAACGAAAATAATTTCTTTTGAGGCTAACTTAGAGGAGATCCATAATAACGTAAACTTTGTTTAACGTCATACCCCAATCCAGTAATGCTTTTTCACGCTGTTCATTCCTAGACATGTGGGATGACGTGTATAATGATTCCACGTCCAATGAGCAAAGTATAGTCTTCTCCTCTAGTGTCCTTTGGTTTTCTATGTGCTCTTAAGATTCAGTAGTGTCCCACCTTTTTCAATCAAAAGTTTTATTTACCTTTCACATGGGTTGGCAGGAAATGATCTATGTAACTTCCCTAGTGGCCCAACACTGAATTCAGCCCGTACACTATGGTCCGTCCTGGTTGGTGATTAATCTTTAATGTATTTTTGGCATTTCTATCAGCGAACACAGGAAGCCCGCTGATGGGTGTTCGCTGGATATAATTCTTTAGGGCTGTCGTCCTTATCAATTGAAATTCCCTGGTCTAATAGCATCTGTATAATGGTATCAACCTCTCTCTAAACTCATGTGTGGGGTCACTTTTTATATTGGGTATATTTTGTAAGGTGGTATGTAATTGCCTATTTTGCCTCTTGTACATACGATGACTTAATTCATTATGACAGGCTCCCCCTTTGTCTGCTTTTTTTAAAATGAATATCGTTTATGTTCTTCGTTTTTCCCTAATGCCTCACTGCTCTTTTTTGGACAGTTGCCCTTCTATGTTTTTTACGACGCTCAGTTGATTTTTCATACCTCAGTCATTCACCAATATTATCAAAAACCCCCCCTCCAAAGAATTATTAGTAACAGTTGGTACAAATACGATGGGTTTTTGCTTAATGGGGTGGCGGGGTAGCATGGAGTGGCTGCCGGTGGTGTTTTACTAAAGCACATTTTTAAACTTAATAGTCGCGGGCATGAATCGTAACCATTCATTCGTCAAGTCAAACATATTCCCCTCCACCACGTGTGTGGCAAACCCCAATCCCATTTTCCAGTCCACTGGTTTGTGTGGGCTGGATAAGTATAATCCGAAATATTTCCACCAATGTCTTTTACTGTCGTCGTCCCCTTGTCTTGATGTGCCACCGCTCGGGTCCTCTCCTTGGTGCCTCGTCCTTTCCTCTTTTTCTTGCGGCTCCTCCGTGTTTTTTTCCCCTTCCTTCCGTTTAGGGGCTGGTGGCCGTCTGGCAGTCTCCTAAAAAATCACCGCTGGATACAGAGGTGTCCGAAGATGCTCCCACTCAAATGTCCTGTTCCTGCTTTGCGGCTGTCCTGCTCCCGGCTGCTTTGCTTGGCGGGTGGTTTTTCCTATGTTTACGGCGTCCGGGTGTTGTCCTTCGACTCCTGGTCTCCTCTGTCGTCGATCGGCCGCCACTTGCCCCCGGCTCCAGCTGTAAAACTTGCTTTCATTCCGTAGTCCCCCGGGTGTCGCCTCTTCTAATATTTCTTTAGTGCTTGTGAAGCTTGCAAGAAGCGTGTTCTTTTAGGGTTTGGAAATGGGAAGTGCGGGGGTACTTGGGGGTCCAATTTACTTGGGGGGGGGTAGGGGGGGGATTCTACAAGGGGGGGGGGGAGGGCTGTCGCTTTATCAATGCCTTGAGCTCTGTCTTCTGTATTGGCAATCTCCTGCTTTCCGTTTTTTTTCTGATGGCTTGCTGCAGATGTTCAATCGGGTGAGTAGATCAGGTCCAAACGGCATTTATTCATATTTGTACCTATTTTTTCTATATATCTGGATCGTCTTGGCACGTACTGGACGTAAGTTTACGTCTTAAACCTCTTGGTATTCGATCTGCTAACCGCTACTCCTTTAGCGCAAGCTATGCAGCGTCGGGTGATGCGTAGAACAGGCAAGATCTACTGGAGGGGAACACCCTAAAGGACATACCTCATCCCCGTATCTGATAAAATTCACTCGTCACACACATATAAACCCTTTAAACAAATAAACAAGATAGTAATAAAACATTGGTGGGAATCTTACAAATGATCAGAATATGGAAATTGTTTCACAAACCCCCCCACCAAAATACATTGTAAAACAAATATTAAATGTAAAAATAATAATTTTTAGATACTAATGAAGTTAAAAATAACACACACAAACACTCACATAAACTCACTCATACTCACTCAGACACACACTCACATACACTTTCACACACACACTCTCTCTCACACACACACACACACTCACATACTCTCTCACACACACTCACTCCCACACACACACTCACAAACACACTCGCATACACTCACACATTCACTCACACTCACTAATAATCACACTCTCACACACTCACATACACTGTCACACACACTCACCCACTTACATACACTCAAACAAATGCACTCACACTTACATACACTCTCACTCACACACTCACTTACATACACTCACACATTCACTCACACACACTCTAACACACTCACATACACTCACTAACAAGCACACTCTCACATACACTGTCACACACACTGTCACATGCACTCACACACACTGTCACACACACACTCACTTACATACACTCACAATCACACTCACACACACAGTCTCACACACTCACATATTCACTCACACACACTCTCTCACACACACACACACACACACACACACACACACTCACTTACATACACTCTCACACACAATCATATACACTCACTCACACACACACAAAATATTAAAATCATATTTCTATAAAACCCAATGAGAAATAAAAATACAGCTATTTAGCTAATAAAAAAAGTTCCAAGCATTAAAAAACTAACCTGTGCAGGACAAAGGACAAGCAGAAAGTACAACAGTAAAGGACAAGCAGAAAGTACAACAGTAAAGGACACGCAGAAAGTACAACAGTAAAGGACACGCAGAAAGTACAACAGTGGGGGTAGTCTGGTTTGCTAAACAATAAAAACGCCCTTTTTATCACTTTATTAAGCACTATCACTTAACTATCTCTGAACTTGTTGCGAGCGCGCATTCACGGTACTGGTAGCCATAGGAACATGTTGCTAACGTTCCCATTGGCTGATACGCGAAAACGAAAGGTCAATTTCTACCGACTACGGAAGTGTTCTAGTGCGCATGCGCGAAATTGTGAACGCGCGTCGGAGGCTCTAGTACTGGCGTGAACAATTATGACGCTGATCAGATGCCTGTTAGGTGTTCAGGCATCCAAAGCTAAATAACTACTTCTGCACTGCTCTGAGGAGGCTGTAATTTGGGGTAGGTTATTAAATCTATTAACTCTGCTATTGGAGGCCAAGTTTATTTTATGAGTGGACATACCTTTTAAGTGAATGAGCAATATATTTCCTCTACTATCTACTCTATCCTTCTGCCACGTCATACGTGGAACCACATCTTTTCTTCTTTTCTTCCAATATATAAAATGCAAATAAAGGAAAAATGTACTAGCTATATATATATATATATATATATATATATATATATAGGAATCCGATGCACTCCGTTACTGGACAAATGCCCGGGTGCTGCCAGCAGGATATTCAAAGAGAGAAGGGTTCAGGCGCACTCCATGGACTAAACATAACTTTATTGTAAGGGCAGTAGGCCAAAAGAAACCTACGCGTTTCAGCCCGATACTACTGGGCCGTCATATATATATCTCTCTCTCTCTCTCTCTCTCTCTCTCTCTCTCTTTCTCTCTCTCTCTTTCTCTCTCTCTCTCTCTCTCTCTCTGGAATGTTAGGGGCTTGAACCATGCTGACAAAAAACAAGTATTTACAACAATTAATAGACATAAAGCTGATAAAGTTTTCCTGCAGGAAACCCACTTGATACACAAACCGCTACCACCCTGTCAGCTACACACGTCACCAACCTGTCATTACCAACTTCCTCCACCACTATCAACTCACTACACACACGTCACTACACACAACTGTCAGTACACCTGTCCCTACACAACGATACACACCATACACACTATGTCACTACAACGTCACAACATCACACAATTTCACTACCACTTGTCACCCCTGTCACTACAACACTTCAATTACAAACCAGACACACTGTCACAACCACTGGTCACACACATGTCCCGACTAACACTGTCTACAACAACTGCATACCACCTGTCACACACCACTGTCATTACATCAACTGTACCTACACACACTCACTACACCCAGCTATTACTACCACTGTCACTACACAACTTTCACCACTAGTCACAACACTGTCACACATGTCACTCACACCACTGTCACTCAGCCCACCGACGTGGGGTCACTCTACACGTAGCACTGTCACACACACAATGTCACTCACAACTCCACCAAACACATCCGTCACACAACACTCACATACTTTCAATTACAAACAACTGTCACTACACACTGTCACTCTACAACGTCACTACACCAACCTGTCCATTACACAAACATTGGTATGATCTGTAGTTAGTTATCTCTAGATCCTGTTAGAACACCCCCAGTCTAGTCCCTTGGTATGATCTGTAGTTAGTTATCTACTAGATCATCTTACACACACACCCCGGTCTAGTCCCATTGTATGATCTGTAGTTAGTTATCTACTAATCCGTTTAAACACCCCCGGTCTAGTCCCTTGGTAAATGATCTGGTTTAGTTTTTACACTAGATCCTGTAGAACACCCCTGGTCTAGTCACCATTGGTATGATCAGGATATGATTAGTTATCTACTAGATCCGTTAGAACACCCGTGGTCTAGTCCATTGGTTAGGTCTTTATTATTACTCTACTAGATCCGTAGAACCACCCCCTGTCTAGTCCATTGGTGATGACTGTATTTAGTTAGTACATATCATCTTACACACACCCCCGGTCTAGGTCCATTGGTATGATCTAGTTTAGTTTATCATACTATATCCTGTATGAACACCCCCTGTGTCTAGTCCTTTGGGATGACTGTAGTTAAGTTTTAGCTACTAGGGCCCTGTTAGAACAAACCCCCGTTCTGAGTCCATTGGTAATGACTCTGTAGTTAGTTATCTACTAGTCCGGTTAGAACATACCTACAGTTAGTATCCAGAAAAACCTGGGGTTGGGATGGGGGGCACATAGTGTAGGCTCAACCCTATTCACGAGGAGGAGGGGGTTGGGGTCGATACTTATTTAAGACCTCATAATACAAAAATACACATGAGAAGAAACTGACCATAGGTATGTATAGATAGTATTTAGGTGGAATCAACACAGACGTACATCAGTTTCAACACCATCTAGGCAATATCTCATTCTGGCCCTAAACTGTCTGCTCCAGAGGAGGAATTGATAAAAAACCCACCACAAATTTATGAAGGGGGAAAGAAATTCAATTCATGACTCAAAGTGGGCAACGGGGCATATGGGCAAATACGTAGCTTCGAGCTTTTACCAGAGGAGTAGAATGCACGCAAATAGATTACTCGGATTATCAATCAACCAACAACACGGACTCTCTATAGGGGAATATCACCCATTACTAGTCAGATAACTGGACGACGCCACGATCATAGTCGGGACACTTCAACCCCCGAACGCAACTATGTGCTCATAAAGATCGCTTATAAACCCCCCCTACCCCCACAACTTAAGAACCGTAAATGCATTTTCACCTCTGGTATCATTCACGGCAAAAACATGGGAAGGATTAGACATATGGAGACAGGATATCCCGCAAAACCGCAAAGGGAATTCACTTGCACTCTCCAACTCAAACTCTTATGAGGCTGTTGGACTATGTTTCCTTAACCAAAAAAACAGTCCCACAAGTAACGCATGATCACCTCCCTCGCGGAATAGCGGATCACTCACCCATCTAATTACATATTACCCTACCCAAAGAGTGTCAGCACAAATAAAAACCATGGAAAAAATATTCACGCATCTGGCTAACCAACTCCAACCAATTATACCACAAGACTTCGAAAGAATTCCTCAATATAACTCATAGAAAAGCAACCCTAGAACGATGGTGGAAACTTTCAAAAGGACATTACTAGAGGCTGACTCCACCGACAATTCAACAAACGCACTAACAACAACAAGAAAACAACACATATATCACAGCTCCTTAGGAAGCAGAAAAAGAATACATCCAGCAACTGACAATAACCAAAAACAACGTCTACCATATAAGAACACATGCAATATTGAAAAAGGCATAACTTGTAAAACAATTCTTATCAAACAAAAGTTTTTGAAAACGGAGGTCATTCAGCTACTAAACTACTAACCTACTTGGTATAGGACCATCCCAATCAAATAAATCTTATTGTTACAAAATACTCAATGCAATAGTATACTGCAACCCCGCCAAATTTTCGCAGATTCTTTCCATGACTTCTACCGGGAAGTAAACACATCTAACTCAAAAGCACGCCACGATATTACCGATACCCTAAATGGAATTACAATTGCCTACCCTTATATCCAATCAAAAAATAGAACTAGGAGCGCAGCCATTACATATGAGAGAACTGGCAATCAGCCGAGGAGACATGTCTACTGGGGAAAAATGCGGGGGACCAGGAGGTTACCGCCTGGAAAATTATGAAAAAATACAGCGAAACACAACTTCCCCCCGACTAGAAACGAAATGTTATAACGGAAATCCGACACCCCGGAACAGTACTCCCTATACCACACTTCAATAGATTGGCACGTACTTATAAACCAAATCCACCAAACAATTTGACTCTTTAAATATCTCCTCACTCTAGACGGCACAAGAAACAAAAGCCCGGTAATAGTGTCTCTGGGTAAATCGCCGCCTAACAGTTTGTGCATGTAAAAGTGTGTCAGAACATGTGGTATGCTCTGATATTAAGTTTGTGTGTGAAAATATTGATGTACCGTAGGTAACTCGAGTATAAGTCGAGGTTTTGCAGGCTCTGTAAAAAAGCCCGCGTATGCTGAGCGAGGGTCAGTCACTTAACTTGATGGAGGACATCCGGCCTCCGGATCCACTGACTTCATTACTCTGCATGGGAAATGAAAACCTCGGCCGCTGAGTAGCAACGTCAGTGGATTGAGGACCATCAGTAGGATGCAGCAGGATGGATTCCTCCATCAAGTGCGTGGTGTTGGGGGCCCGAAATGTTCTATCGACAACTATCCTTCTTGCCACACAGACTTTTGACCCCATCAGCCCCTGGAAAAAAAGTGCTGCTGCATAAAAAAAGAAGACCTGTTAGAACACCCCCGGTCTAGTCCCATTGGTATGATCTGTAGTTGGTTATCTTCTAGATCCTGTTAGAACACCCCCGGTCTAGTCCCATTGGTATGATCTGTAGTTAGTTATCTACTAGGTCCTGTTAGAACACCCCCGGTCTAGTCCCATCGGTATGGTCTGTAGTTAGTTATCTACTAGATCCTGTTAGAACACCCCCGGTCTAGTCCCATTGGTATGGTCTGTAGTTAGTTATCTACTAGATCCTGTTAGAACACCCCCGGTCCAGTCCCATTGGTATGGTCTGTAGTTAGTTATCTACTAGATCCTGTTAGAACACCCCCCGGTCTAGTCCCATTGGTATGATCTGTAGTTAGTTATCTACTAGATCCTGTTAGAACACCCCCAGTCTAGTCCCATTGGTATGATCTGTAGTTAGTTATCTACTAGATCATCTTACACACACACCCCGGTCTAGTCCCATTGGTATGATCTGTAGTTAGTTATCTACTAGATCCTGTTAGAACACCCCTGGTCTAGTCCCATTGGTATGGTCTATAGTTAGTTATCTACTAGATCCTGTTAGAACACCCCCCTGTCTAGTCCCATTGGTATGATCTGTATTTAGTTAGCTACTAGATCATCTTACACACACACCCCGGTCTAGTCCCATTGGTATGATCTGTAGTTAGTTATCTACTAGATCCTGTTAGAACACCCCCTGGTCTAGTCCTATTGGTATGATCTGTAGTTAGTTATCTACTAGGTCCTGTTAGAACAC
>JAACNH010004451.1:0-24092 GCA_019447015.1 Hymenochirus boettgeri | reverse complement strand
GGGCACTTTAGTTGGCGCTGATTCCTTTTCATAGCTGTATTTTGTTTTGTCCAATACATTTTCCATGAGCTTTCAGTATCATTAACAAAGAACCATCATCATCATTACCCTGTGGGGCACCAGTACTTTGAAGTCTTTTCCAGATACTGTGAACTATATGGCACCACCGTTCAAGACCATCCTCCAAAAACAAGCTGATGGTGTCAGATCTCTGGAAATGTGAAGAATGATTTATTTTTAATATGCCCAGATTTGTGGGCAGGAGAAGTAATTAAACAATGATGCTGCTTTCGAGTGTGTGTACGATCAATCACATATAAAAAAAACATTACTGTTATAGAATATCCTGGCTCTGCTTTCCATACACAAGCCAACAGTGTACAGTGATCAGCTCTCAACATCGCTAATATTGGGGATGATCAAGCATGTTCACTAATCTTCCCTGCTGTACACTATGACCACAAGAGCTATGGAGCCGACAGAGATTAAATGGTTTCGCTTAATGCTTAGTAGCTCTCCATCCACTGTCTGACACTGGCCCTATTTTTCTTCTTGTCTGTCTCTAAAACATCACTGGCCCCTATAATGCAGTTACTTTCACCGTCCTGGTTGTTGTTTGTTAGCCTGGAAAGATGTGTGTTAAAGGTGGACTCTTTTTTGTTTTTAAAATCGTTCACATTCCAGGGCACATATAGTATCATTTGATAATTCTGGGTTTATGCATTATAGTCAACAATATAGGGGGATAGTTACATGTTTATAATCCTGAAAACATGTAATATAACCCTGTAACTTCATACGGGTGTTACCTTGATTGGAAGCTTTTATTTAATGGCCATAAATATGTAATTTAATACTTAATCAGCATTTGTTAGGCTATAAGCGAAGAAAAAAATGTTTATGCAAAACTTTTCTTTAATCCATCCAACTGAGAGATCAAAATTTCAAGCTCTTGTTCACCTGGATCATGGCCAGACCCAAAACTCATGACGGGGTGACTGTTGGCCGTTTCAGGCGACTATAGGTTGGTGTATACGCGCTCAGGTGGGCTATATGACGTTTGGTTGGGCAGCATTGATGATACAACCCAGCAGAAATGGCTCTCGTCTACCAGCTGTGCATCATGGGTTGGGCCCACGATCGCACGTAGGACGGAGCGTTTATGAGTTTCATAAACCCAAGTTTAAAGGGTAACTGTGATTGCCATAGAAGTTAAAAGAGACTCTCATCATATCATTCAAACAAGCCTAAGATGTTGATTTGCTTCTCTGGATTTATGTTTTAAGCCTTCTAAACTTGCACTTTCCAGACTGCCTTGACTACTCTGTGGGACAGGCATGGATCATAAAAGTGTCATAAGCCCCACCAAAATTATCTACTTTTGTGAAGCTATTTACAAACCGCAAACATTTCTCTGGACATACATTACCTATGGACACCTTAGGGAGAACATATTTTCAGCAAGTGGCTAGCTTTAAAAAGTGATTTAAAGTTCGACTGTGTAGGCCCAGTGGGCCCCAATGTGTCAGTGTCAAGCTTTACAGATACGGATAGAAGCAGCTGAAGCATGATCCTGTGTCATTTAATAAATGGCACTTTTAATAAATATCACAGTTTGTGCCACTAAGGTTAGGTACACATGGGGCTTAAAAAAGATGATTGAAAAATGTTGGTAATTTTTGCCCAATCATTTGTTCTTCAATAGCATATTAGGAAATAGATAACACCACACTCGTGGGTACAAGTTAAAAGTATAGTTTATTCATTAAACTTTGTGAACAAGTTAGACAAACATGCAGGATTATGGGCTACGTGGAGGTCAACGCCTTACTCATTTCATGGGGCGTGCCCACTTTGTCGGAGGCTTCTGATGAAGTGGGTGTGCCTACAAAACTAAGATGAATAAATAAACTATGACTTTTTTTACCAAGGCTGGTATTGCAGCTTGGAGAAATTTTTTTTGCGTTTTTAAATGCACCGCTCCCTACAGGGTGCCGCTCTGTAATGTGCTTTACCTGCATTCATTAGGGCCCGGGTACACACACACAGACTATTTGTCCCGAAACCTACCAGGACAAACGTCATCAGTCGCGACAGCAAATTCGGCCGCGGACGAAACTGCGAACGAGCGATCATGCGATCCCATAGGGAACCGCAAGATCGATCGGAATTTTAACAGCATGTCCAATCGGTTTTTTGTTCGTCCAGGGTAGGGGTGGTGCGGCCCAGCTGCCCCCACACCAGCAGATATTTTCGACCGAAGTACGTGAATCGGTGTTGGTCGGCCAAAAACATCTGTTTGTGGGTACCCCAGTCTCAGGGAGGCAGCCCTGGGAAACCATGCCTTGTTAATCCCAGTCCGAAGGTGATTATGTCAGAAATCCTGCCATTATTGTGTCAGAAAAATCATTAATGCCCAAACTAAGACTTTTGGGGCACAGGAATTTTCATATAAGTTCTTGCTAAAGCAATCCTCTAATGTAACATTTCCTTAAACTATGTGAAATCCCTAGTTTTGACGCTTGGATCAAAGAACAGTCGCAAGATAGCGCGCACACCTCCTTTAAATCTCGTCAGATAAAATATCTCAGTAATATAACTGATTAAAGAAAACATGAAGTAAATCTACATAAATAAAATTATTTAAGTTGTTTTACACAGAGATCATTTTGTGGTTTAAAATACTATAGTTCCATAGAATGATTGTGACTTCTTACTTTACATCTCCTGAATGTTCTAGTAAATGGATCTCATGTTTGAATTTCTACTTATGGGAAAGAGTGGTGTTGGTTTTGTAAGTTTTTTTTTTTTTCTCCTTAAGTGGAGGAATCTGAGAACTTATTATTGATGGTAGCTAAGTGGTCACGTAACAGCTGTGTTTCTGTTTAGATGACATTGTTCAATTTCTGGCTCAAGCTTTCCAGATCTTTGATATATTACGACTCTTAACGCTAACATGGAAAATGAATATGATGACACCTAAAGCAGGAAGGGGGAGATCAACTGAAATGCTGGATGGTGAAATATCGTTTGAGATAGATGAAGAGAAAAGAAAAAACTTCCCTTGCATGCTTTTGTGTAACCATAATAAACTAAATCTTCAGAGAGATTGGCCTTCAGAGATGGTGATAATGGTAATGTTGAGAACATGCTGTCTGTCCGGGGTCGTATGCATGATTGACTGTAGAGGAGGAAAGATTAGGATGTTTTCAAACAGAGGAAGAAAAGTTACAGTTGTCAAGTTCAATCCAGGTTTAAAACAACGATCAATGAACAGATATGAAAAGGGTTTCAGCTCCTGTAGGCCACCTATAACAATTATCTATGTAAAAAATTCATAATTACTCGGAGAGACGAGCAATGCCACATACGTGCTGTATGTCCATCTTGATATATTTGTCAACCTACTGCTCCTACTTCCTATTAGTAACGGAGGTAGTACATTCGTAAATGCCATATACTAACTTACGATGTGGCCACATCCAATACCTTAGTACAGGGAGCCGACCTAAAATGGGGAAATTTTCGTCAAACGACCGTTCCCCATGCCGACACAGAACATCGTGGCATTCAGAGACGACGATTGCTTCAGCCGTGTTGTGACCCAGCTAGTCAGATAATTCATAACCAATCTGATTTAAGTCAATGGGGCCTTCTGGGGGAATTCTGGAGTATAGGGATTTACACAGCTGGGCAGCATCGAGATGATCATCAGTGTTTCCTGCAAATGAAGAATACTTTCTACATAAATCAAAAATAGTTTTTATGGAAGCTCATCTCCAAAATTACTGTCATGCCCTGGAACACAGGTCCATTATTTCAAGTTAAAAATAATAAGTTAAAAGTAAAAATTTTCAGTGAGGTACATCTCATATGGATGCCCACTTTAAAAAAAACTCCGGAACATTGTCCTCTGCTATTACTGCACCCAACTTTCTGCCTTCTGTCCCCTTTCAATGGCTGCGGATAGTTGGAATTTACATCTTGGGCCAATTGTTAATAAAACTACCATTATTAATGAGTTCTAGTGTTACCAAGATAGTCCCTTTAATAATTATAAACCTGTAATAGAAAAGAACAAGGTTATTCATTCAAATTTTTATTCAAACAGTGTAAAGTTTTTGGTTGAGCATAACTATCAGGAATGATATACCGGTAGTCTATCAAATAGTGATCCATATTGTTTTGTTGAGGTAGAAATTTCCGAGAAGAATGAGAGAATCAGAAAAAGGAATGTAATTAACAGATATATCGGTTGCAAGTTAAGGGTTAAGTAATTTTAATATGTAAGAGTCAATGGGATCGTGTAAGAGTCATATAAGAAAATGTTTAAATAAATATTTTCAGAGAAAATGTAAAGCACAAATTCCTTTGTGCAAAGTCTAGACTTATTTCTAAATTTTGATATATTGCTATGAACATATATATATAATCTTCAAATACCCCTATTAAACCTATTATATCTTATCTTGATATGAACATCCAGAGCCTATGCAAGAACTGGTCTTGCCAGCAAATTGGCAAGTATTTCTAGGGTCATACTTATAAGGAGAAAGTTTCCAACTGTTATTTGATTGACTTCTGGCCAATCAGATGGGTCCTTAAATGATTACTATAGCAGTAAAAAAATGATTAGTTACACATTATTTTAAAAGTAATTTTATTTTTTTTCAAAAGTGACACAAAAAGTATTAATACAATATTGCATTTGCATTTTGCAAAGTATTTTACATGATAAAATGAGGATTAAGCCCTGGGTAAAAGCATCTAATTTCGATTTGCTTTAGGAAACCATGCATATGGAGGGACTTTGAAGAAGTTATTTAATACCCAAATTAAATTACTGCTACTTTAGAAAATATTAATAGCCACCCCATGCTGTAATGCACAGAATGTGAAAGAATCAGTGTTTATCTTTATTTTAATACGTTATTACGTATATACTCGAGATAAGTCGAGGTTTTTAGGCTTAAAAAAAAGCCTAAAAATCCAGCCTCGACTTATACTCGAGTCACTAACTTGTATCCAGTAAGCGGCATCCGCAACGTCTCTCCACTGTTCTGATGGGTGACGTCATACTCGGCGCCGGTTTCATTTCCCCGGTGCTGAGCAATGGAGTGGAGCGGATGAGCGGATGCGGCTGCAATGGAATGGAGCGGAGCGAGCGGATGCTAGTTACAGGATAAGAGTTAGTGTCACTGCACCATACTACACTAATCCTCTAGCCTTCTCTGAACATGTATGTTTGCCTGGGGATGGGGGTGGAATAGTAGTCCCATGAAGATGCTGGCTGCAATGGAGTGGAGCGGAGCGAGCGAGTAGATGCTGGCTTACAGGATAAGAGGTTAGTGTACTGAAACATACTACACTAATCTCTAGCCTTCTCTGAACATGTATGTTTTCTGGGGATGGGAGTGGAACTGTAGTCCCATAACAAAAGCCCAATTGTGCCACTGAAGTGTTTTGAAACTACACTCCCAGCAAAGGCAAGTAGTGGTCACATTTGCACCCTCGACTTATACTCGAGTCAGTCATTTTTACTCATGTTTCTAGGTAAAAATAGGTACCTCCGATCTATACTCGGATCGACTTTATTCAAGATATACGGTACATTGAGATGTATGACATGTATTGCTATCTTTTGTTAGGAATTATCATTTATGAGTGTTACTGTCATATTGCTGCCAACAGCTATGGCAGCAACATTTTGCCTTAATAACTTCTTTGGGGCACTGTTCATACAGTGAAATACCACAATCGGTTTTTATGGTCTGTCTAATGAAGAAAAATAAAGAGGAAAACCCCTATTTAGAAAGGGGACACAGTTTATCATTGAAGCCTATGGAGAAAACCAGGGACATGGCTACAGAAAAGAAAAAGAATGCAAATTCTATGCCAGGTGCACAAAGGTAAATACGTTTTTTATTAGGCTATAAACCTAGGTTTGCTCCCACCACATTATTCTTGATAATTTTCATTATTTCATTCAACCTTTCTTTATTCTTTCTCCAACTGTGATTCTTAGAAGATTCATCAGTAGAATCATGAATTTGCTCTTTAACATGGGAAAGTAAAACCTAGTTAAAAGATTTTTCTATTCATGATTATTTGGTTCTTCAAGGTGCAATACACTACATTTCCATTCCTATTTCCTCTCTTTTTGGTAACCAGTCTCCTTGTCAAGATATCTAAACAGGGACTAAAGCTGGGATTCTTCTGATGATAGCGTAAAATAATCCTTATGAAAAACTGCACGATGCTTTTTTTGTGTGTGTCACTTTGTTAAGTCTTTCTATCTCATTTAACTCCCCTCAAGTACAAGATCTTCTTGTGTTTTTGCCATTCTAATAGCTTCATGTTGGGGGGATGAAACGTGGCCTTGATGAAAGGAGATATAAGTATCAGACCTTTAAGTGTTTGTTAAGAGAAGAAAAAGTGTCTGCCGCCTTTTTGACTCTCCAGGCCGATGCCACTATTGTTGGAATGTAGACACCTGTTGCTCTCAGCGGGTCGCCAGTGAATACTCTAGTGTCGGGAGACACAAATTTATTAGAACTCATAAATCATAACGTTCAGTACTGAGGTAGCTTTTTTGAGTTTTTTTTTTCAAAACTTCATTTGAAAAACATTAACTTCTATTTCTATTTTTGTAGGGTACTAAATAACTTTAGTGGACGTTTATAAAGCAACAGTTCCCATTGTAATAGTAACTTTGCATATTTATTCTGTGTTGTGTTCGGTACAGAGTGGTGCTTTTTACAGAAATGTAATTACAAACATTAGTAACATTTGGACTGGATTGTTGTTGAACTGGCATGGAATGGGACACCTGCACTGAGGACAATCTCAGGGCCTAGCTGTCTTTGGATCTGTTTGTGAAAAGGCTTTGAGGGTTGATATAGTGGTGGACACACAGGTTTCCACCATAGAAAGTAACATCATCTTCTTCTGTCTTTGTCTTCTGTCCTATCCAGCAGGAGATCTAAAGCTGGGTGAACATAGGCAGATTTCTGAAAGATGACAGACAGGATCGTGAAAGTCTATAAAGCTAGGTACACACCTAGCGATTTTTCTCCTGACCACCGTTCAATACTTTCGACCGGTCTGCCAGGAGGAGGGACTGTCGGTCGGCGGCAAAAGCAGCCGTGTCCGACAGTTACCAGACCGATTCGTGCGGTCCATAGAGGACCGCACGATCGGACGAGGTTTTCCACCATGTCCGATCGTCCTTTTGTCCGATTCGGACGAACAATCGGTCGGACATGGCTGCATCGGATGTGATCATTTGGTCCAACGACGATACACTGAACTATTGGTCGATCGGACCGAAATATCTCATTGTGTGTACCCAGCTTAGTCTAACCTGAAATCCTGCATAATGTCCTGTTTCCCCTGTTTCTGCTTCCTAGTTCTTCCAGTCAGTTATGGATTGACAGTTGACATCACAGCCAATCCCCTGTCTGCCCCTTCCGAGCATGCCAAGACTCAGTACAGGCTCAGTACAGGTTTCTAAATTGCTCAGTTTCATGAGACACAGAACCAGAAGCATAACAGTTGTCCTTTTAAGGATGTGTACACACAAGCAGACCTTGCAATCCAACCTTCCAGTATTTTTGGAATTTTGTTCTAGTAGACCAAAAGGTCTGTGGTACGACCATGGTATCACTGGCTTGGAACCACCAAAAATGACCGATCATGGGGTCTTCTATAGGCAGCATGATTGGCTGAATGATTGAAAGTGGCAAAGTAAACATGTGTTGCCAGCTTTAGTGTGTGAGACAGAAACATTCCCTTATCATGGGAGGTGTTAAATGTCCCAGTGGATATTCCTATTCTAATAAATGTGTGAAAATATTTCTGATTATCATCTTTTTCTGGATTTACAATGATGCCAACACAAACCCACAACTGTTCCCATTAGATGAATTTAAAAAAAGGAAGAACATTACATCTCAACTGATTTATTTTAGCCATGGCTCATAAGTATGATGCAATGTGTTTGGTTATGGGTACAAGGTTTGGATTTTTCCTAGAAGAAACAACAGTTTATGGACAATTTGTATCTCACAATGAAACATTTAGGTGCAAAGCAGAAATATTTTATTTATACTTTTGCCTAAAGGTTGTTATATTTGTAAGTTAAAAAATGTTCTTGGAAGTATTTAAGTGAGAGCAAAACAGTTTAAATATAAATTTCCTACCCACAACCATTCCGGTTTGTCCTGAACAAACCAGATCTTGTAGTGCATGGGAGAGACCTCAGTGCTCTGGGCGGGGCTTGTGAGTCATTGATAGATAGTACCATGTATAGTGGTATGAAACCTGGGGAGGAGCTAAATAGTCCCTGACCTGTCTCAGGTAACCATCAATGCCAGCCAGGTCGTTGTGGGTTCATATACACGTGTGATCATGGGGGCCGACCAGTATGTAATGTCCAATGTAAGATGTCCGTTTTGCTGACAATCCTTTCACACTTCGGTGCCTGAAATGGGTGTTTGGTAAGGGCTCGTTCCGTGATTGCTGGGTGGATCACTAACAAATCCCACAGAATGCCCAGTTCGGCGATGAAGACAGAAGGCATTCTCTGAATGATCAGGTCAGTCAATCAGGTGAGTTTACCACATATTTGAATTATTGCCAATTTCCAAAAGATTCTAATGGATTCCTATTTGTAACAGAGCAACATTTTTGAGCGTTCTAAACGTCATTTATATGTGGTATCTTTCCACGCCCCTCCATAGCATGCGCTCCTTTAAAAGACACAAATGAGTTCTTACCATATAACGTGACTTTTAACACTAAATAAAAGGCCAGAGAACACATGTGAAATAATGGTGGAAATGTGAAATGAAAAAGAAAAAAGGTTGGGTTCCTTTTTTTTTCCAGCAAACTGAGAGCTGTACAGGAGATACCTGAGCAGCCAAATCCATTCCTGCCAATCACAGGTCAATGGACCTTCTGTCACACCAGCAGTATATTATTGTTCCTCCTACATGACAGATTCTGGCTGTGTATTACTGAATATTTTTAACTCATAGCACCCATTTCTATGGAAAAACCATTCCATGCAAGAAACCAATTGTTTTCCAAACTGCATTTAGGGTGGCAAAATCAGTTCATTTTAGGCAGCCTCCATTTTCAGTATTATCATAAAACACGCATGTTATCCTTAATGAATTTTCAAATGAAACAATAACATTAAAACAATAGTATCAAATAATACAGTAACGTATGTTAAAGCCCCGGTTTGGTGGTTCATCGTGTAGTGTTGCAGTCGCCCATCATGGATATTTTAAACCCTGTTTAACATCAACGAATTGCTAAAGACATACAGGGCGAAGCTCCAAGGGGCACACCGCTCCTGTTCTGGAGTTTAAGTCACGATAACCGATGTTAGGTTATGATGTTATCTCGGGTTAGCTTGACTTAAACCCTTCATTGTGTGTGGCTGCCTGGCTAACAGGGAAGTAACCACTGCAAGCGGGTTATATGCGAAAGCGCATTCTTGAGACACTTTAAGTGCCAACTGACAGCTGGCATTAAAAGTGGCGAAATGCAAAAGGGCAGTTAGCGATGCACCCATAAGCGTCTCTCGGAGCATTGGGCTGATTGATTCAAATAAGCTAACCAGCATCCCGGAGCCTGTGTTGAAGTTCTTCTCTTGAAAGAACATTACCCACAGGTGGACCCCAAGATGAAGTGAAACTCACTGAACATCTAAATATTGCAAATTTCCACAGTTCCACTTTCTCAGTTATAACTGACATGGGGCTTATTCTGGAATAGTTGAACCAGCCTCTCCTGGGTCTCGTGTAAAGCTGAGTTTGTTCAACTGTTATGGCCTCATGGCATCAGACACAGATTCCCTTCACCCTTTGATTCCTGCTCACTACTGTGATGTTTCTATTCTTTGAAACTTCCCTTGTAAGAACTTTCACCTCGCCAGAATTTATTTTTTAGTATTTTCACTAGCAGTTGTATTTTGTGTGGTATTTACACCTTCACATCTAACGTCTGCATAAGGTTCCTTCCCTTTTTTGATGGGTATGTAAACAAACTTAAGCAAGCTGTGAACAAAAAAAGGGGGGAGGGGAAAAAAAACATTTGTTTGTTTTTTCAGTTCATCACCAATCAAGGAAGTAATTATCTGATGGTACAGGCTCCAGTCTATATAATTCAGTAAAAGGAAACACTCTTCCTCTAAGGTCATCACAACCAGCCTATCTTTAAAGGACCTCTTGACACTTTTGACCTCAACACCCTTGGGGCATACTAGCATTATCTGACATTATTTTATAAGGTTCAAACCTAAATTTCAAAATGTCTCAGAGGCTCCATAAAATGGTGTACATGGACTATTTTTCTTCAAAACACAAAGAGATTCAATAAACGTTCTTATAGTTAAAAATGGTGCTTATTTGCCAAACCAATCAGATTGTTACCTTTCAAATGTTAAATAAGATCTTATTGGTTGGTGCAAAATTAGCACAAATTTTATGATAGAAACTTTATTGAATCTCCCTGAAGGCTTTTTTTGTCATCACAAAAGGCGCAATAAAGTTAATGCAAGTGCCAGTTGTTGCTTCCAAGGCAAGTGTTGCAGGTATTGGCAATACAAACATCTGTCTTAGTAAAGAAGAACTAAGAGAATTAGCCAAATTTTATTTCTTTTTTATTTTAAAAATTATTTTCCTGGTATTCGAGAAAAGACAGTAAGTTTAGTGTACAAAATATTCTGTTGTGTGTGAGTATAGTTGAGTTTAGTAGTTTGTATTTTCAGTTATCTGTTCTTTCAGCTCTTTCTAATAATAAATAAGGTTTGTATTACCCCCGGTAATGGGCAACTAACAGCACATTTTTCTTAAATTACACACAATAATTACATCCACAAAAATGATATAACCCTTATTCTTGTTTCCCATGGTGCAAGTGATATTTTCCCAAAGCAAACAATGTTGCTTTCGAAAAAATTGTTATTTGTTATCAGCATAGTTACTAGTAGAGATGGACTAGAGCTCGAACCTGAGTTCGAGCCGAAACTATTCGAATTCGAACAAATTCGGATTTCTCGAACTATCCGGACCTGGATTTTGATATTTTCGGACTTTCGATAAATATCGAATTTCCACCATCCGAATGTGTGAGTAAATGCCTATTATACCTATACGCGAGCATCGAATCCAAGAGTAAAGGGTCCATTAAAACCTATACGCGAGCATCGAATCCGTGAGTAGTAAAATGTCCATGGTATCTAGGCACGAACGCGAGTATCGAATCCGCGAGTAAAGTGTCCATTAAACCTATACGCGAGCACGAATACGCAAGTAAAATGTCCATGGTATCTAGGCGCGAACATCAAATTACGAGTAAAATGTCCATTAAAGTCTATACGCGAGTATCGAATCCGCAAATAAAATGTACATGGTACCTAGGCGCGAACGAGCTCGAAAATAGCGCAAGTGAGAGTAAAATTGTTTTTCGAAGGTGTTGGATTTTCAAACATGTTCCCCAGCACCATTTACAATAGATTACCATTGATATTTTAATTTATTTCATTAAAACTTTTCGAACTTTGATCCCATTGACTTTAATGGGTCCGTTTTCGAACTTTCGAACTTTCCAATATAGTTCGAAAGTTCGAAAACGGACCAAACTTTCGCCCATCTCTAGTTACTAGCAGCAAGGGGTTGGACAAGCCCAACCGATCCCAATAGAGAGTATGGGAGGTTGGTTGGGTTTGTGGATGGAGTTTGGCACCATTTACATTAGTTGCATGTGGGGCCTTTAGAATTGCAGAATTTCTAGTCCTCAATATATAGAAAGCCTCTGAACTGATCGAATATTCATCTTATATTAGACATAGGTTTCAAATTCATAAAGGCTACTAAAATGCAATATTCTTTAAACAGAAACATTTTGAGAATCTGGAACAAACTTGTTGAACAAGCACCTGGGAAACAGCTCATGAAAATGGCTTTTAGGGGTGAGACCAACATGTTTGGGGATACAATTGGTGTTGCTTTTTCCTTTTTAAATCCACTAGTGTAGGTCAGGGCAATATGTTGGTTTTTGGAGGTACCCAAAAATGTGCTGCTCATCTCCCAATAAAGATAAATACTGTAGTGGCAAACTAAAGCTTCATACACACGTGCAATCGCGAGGGCTGGACCCGCGACAAACAATGTGTTTGCACGATAATCCTGCCATGCATGGGCACTTTGTTTTGTTGGGTCTTACATTATTAATATAACCAGATATTTAAGGATAATTATTGTCACGTTCTGGCGAGTGAACTGCCCCCCCATTCATGTAGTCAAGCTGGGATTGCTCACATCACAACAAATGTTTCCACTGCTTTTTTACCTGCTGCTTCCTCTGCACATGCTCAAGCTTATAAAAAGCTCACTGAGAAAAGAGTGGTAGCAGATACAAGAAAGGAATAAAAACTTATAATTAAAGGATATCTTCAATGGTTAAAATCGCTTTTTTGCTATTCACTTTTATTGAAGAACTGGAGGTAAAGGAGCTGTGTCTTACCTCCAGTTCTTCATTTAAATGTTCAGTATAGATGATCTCGAACTATTCGAGTTTGAACGGAACCAGACTTCTCAAACTATCCTGGACCCGGATTTATCGGACTTTCGATATTTTCTGTACTTAATAATATAACATTCAAGTGTTCGATGTACAAGGTACGGAAAATTAGAGTAAATATCGAATTATCGAATCCATGAGTAAATGTCTATTATACCAATACGAGAGTAAATATCGAATTATCGAACCCGCAAGTAAAAATGTCTATTATACCAATACGAGAGTAAATATTGAATTATCGAACCGCATAAAAGTAGTCTATTATACCAATACGAGAGGAAAATCGAATTATCGAATCCACAAGTAAAATGTCTATTATACACAACGAGAGTAAATATCGAATTATCGAATCCACAAGTAAATGTCTATTATACCAAACGCGAGTAAATATCGAATTATCGAATCACAAGTAAAATGCTATTATACCAATACGAGAGTAAATATCGAATATCGAATCCACAAGTAAAATGTCTATGACACCAATACGAGAGTAAATATCGAATATCGAATCCACAAGTAAAAATGTCATTATACCATACGAGAGTAAATATCGAATTATCGAATCCACAAGTAAAATGTCTATATACCAATACGAGAGTAAATATCGAATTATCGAATCCACAGTAAAATGTCTATTATACCAATACGAGAGTAAATATCGAATATCGAATCCACAAGTAAGATTTTTGGAAAGTCCTGGATATTCGAACCCAGACCATTTCCCAGGTCCACAGCTATTTACATTAAGTTACCGTTGATATTTTTATTATATTTATTCAAACTTACTGAATATTGACTCCCATTGACATTAATGGGTCCGTTTTCGAACTATCAAACTTTTGAACTTTCCATATAGTTCGAAAGTTCGAAAACGCTCCTCCGCCGTGTCCTCTGACAGGTCCCGACTGACTTAGTAATCTATGCCCATAGCATACAGAATCCGTTGGGACCTGTCAGAGAACGCGGTGTAGGAGCAGGGCAGGATTTCTCCACTAGACCACCTAGGCCGTGGCCTAGGGCGGCACAGCCACCAGGTGCAACAAAAACAAACAAATTATATATGTTTAAGTTAGGCAGCACTGCATTCCCATATTAAATTTACACAACTCACATTAGTTGACACAAAGCGGAGCCTAACAGTTTTTGTTCAAATGGGAAATGGACAGTGATTGCGGATTTGCTAGGGGCATGGGCGTGTTTATGGGGGATTTCTGGTGCCTGGCACCTCCCCTTTCTACCTGCTCAGTGCAGTCTGCTGTTCTACATCTCCTGGTGGTCCATAGGTTGTTTATAGACTGTATATAGATTGTTATATAAACTGTTACATAGATTGTTATATAGATTGTTATATAGATTGTTATTATAGATTATTACATAGATTGTTATATAGACTGTATATAGATTGTTATATAGATGAAGTTATATAGATTGTTATATAGACTGTTATATAGAATGTTATGTAGACTGTTATATAGACTGTTACAAGATTGTTATATAGATTTTTGTTTTTTAGATTGTTATATAGATTGTTATATAGACTGTTATATAGGTTGTATATAGATTGTTTATAGACTGTTATATAGATTGTTATATAGATTGTTACATAGAGACTGTTATATAGATTGTTATATAGACTGTACAATAGATTGTTATATAGATTGTTACATAGATTGTTATAGATAGTATGTTATATAGATTGTTATATAGACTGTTACATAGATTGAAATAGATTGTTATAGATGTTACATAGAAGACTGTTAATAGATGTTATATAGACTGTTATATAGACTGTTATATAGATTGTTACATAGATTGTTACATAGATTGTTACATAGATTGTATATGATTGTATATAGATTGTTATATAGACTGTATATATATGTTATATAGACTGTTACATAGATTGTTATATAGATTGTTATATGACTGTTATATAGATTGTTATTAGATTGTTACATAGAAGACTGTTTATAGATTGTTATATAGACTGTTACATAGATTGTTATATAGATTGTTACATAGACTGTTATATAGATTGTTACATAGATGTGTATATAGACTGTATATAGATTGTTATAGATTGTTACATAGATTGTTACATAGACTGTTATATAGACTGTTATATAGATTGTTATATAGATTGTTATAGATTGTTCATAAATTGTATATAGATGTTATATAGATTGTATAAGATTGTACATAGATTGTTATATAGATTGTTATATAGATGTTATATAGATTGTTATATAGATTGTAAAATTAGAGTGTTATTTAGATTGTTATATAGACTGTTATATAAATTGTTATATAGATTGTTACATAGAATGTTATAGTGTATATAGATGTTACATAGATTGTTATATAGATTGTTATAAGACTGTTATAAGATTGTTATATAGATTGTTACATAGAGACTGGTACATAGATTGTATATAGTGTTATATAGATGTTAATTATATTAGATTGTTACATAGATGTTTATAGACTGTTATATAGATGTTACTATGTGTTATATATGTTTTATATAGACTGTTATATAGATGTATATAGATTGTTATATAGATGTTATATGACTGTTATATAGATTGTACATAGACTGTTATATAGATTGTTATATAGACTGTATATAGATTGTTATATAGATTGTTACATAGATTGTTACTAGATTGTTATATAGATTGTTAATAGACTGTTATATAGATTGTTACATAGACTGTTACATAGATTGTTACATAGATTGTTACATAGACTGTTATATAGATTGTTTATAGATTGTTACATAGATTGTTACATAGATTGTTACATAGATTGTTACATAGATTGTTACATAGATTGTTACATAGGAACTGTATATAGATTGTTATATAGATTGTTACATAGATTGTTATATAGATTGTTATATACACTGTTATATAGATGTTATATAGTTGTTATATAGACTGTTACATAGAGTTATATAGATTGTTACATAGATTGTTAACTAGACTGTTATATAGATTGTTACAAGATTGTTACATAGATTGTTATATAGATTGTTTTATATAGACTGTTATATAGATTGTTATAGATTGTTACATGATTGTTATATAGATTGTATATAGACTGTTATAGACTGTTATATAGATGTTTATATAGATTGTTACATAGATTGTTATATAGACTGTTATATAGATTGTTATATAGATGTTACATAGAGACTGTTAATAGAGTTTATATAGACGTTTACATAGATTGTTATATAGATTGTTACATAGAAGACTGTTATTATAGATTGTTATATAGACTGTTATATAGATTGTTATATAGATAGTTACATAGAAGACTGTTATATAGATTGTTATATAGACTGTTATATAGATTGTTACATAGAAGACTGTTATATAGATTGTTACATAGACTGTTACATAGATTGTTACATAGATTGTTACGTAGACTGTTATATAGATTGTTATATAGATTGTTATATAGACTGTTATATAGATTGTTACATAGACTGTTACATAGATTGTACATAGACGTATATAGATGTTGTATAGATTGTTATATAGATTGTTATATAGATAGTTACATAGAAGACTGTTATATAGATTGTTATATAGACTGTTATATAGATTGTTATATAGATGTTACATAGAAGACTGTTAATAGATTGTTATATAGACTGTTATATAGATTGTTATATAGATAGTTACATAGAAGACTGTTATATAGATTGTTATATAGACTGTTAATAGATGTTACATAGAAGACTGTTAATAGATTGTACATAGACTGTTACATAGATTGTTACATAGATTGTTACGAGACTGTTATATAGATTTTGTGTTATAGATTGTTATATAGACTGTATATAGATTGTTACATAGACTGTTACATAGATTGTTACATAGACTGTTATATAGATTGTTGTATAGATTGTTACATAGATTGTTATATAGACTGTTTATATTCTGTACATAGATGTTACATAGACTGTTATATAGACTGTTATATAGATTGTTATATAGACTGTTAATAATTGTTATATAGACTGTTACATAGATTGTTATATAGATTGTTATATAGACTGTTATATAGATTGTTACATAGATTGTTACATAGACTGTTACAAGATTGTTATATAGATTGTTATATAGACTGTTATATAGCTGTTATATAGATTGTTACATAGATTGTTATATAGACTGTTACATAGCTTGTTACATAGACTGTTACATAGACTGTTATATAGACTGTTATATAGACTGTTATATAGATTGTTATATAGACTGTTATATAGATTGTTATATAGACTGTTACATAGACTGTTATATAGATTGTTATATAGACTGTTACATAGACTGTTACATAGACTGTTATATAGATTGTTACATAGATTGTTATATAGACTGTTACAAGATTGTTACATAGACTGTTACATAGATTGTTACATAGACTGTTACATAGATTGTTATAAGATGTTATATAGATTGTTACATAGACTGTTACAAGATTGTTACATAGATTGTTATATGACTGTTACATAGACTGTTACATACATTGTTAGACTGTTACATAGTTGTTACATAGACTGTTACATAAATTGTTATATAACCTGGTGATAGACTGTTATATAGATTGTTACATAAATTGTTACACAGACTTTTACATAGACTGTTACATAGATTGTTGCATAGACTGTTATATAGACGTTATATAGGCTGTTACAAACTGTTACATATATGTTATAAATTGTTACATAGATTGTTACATTGATAATGAGCTGGGAGAGAGAAGCAGCATTTGTATGTTAAAAATGTATCCAGTCTGCTCTGTGATTGACAGCAGCATAGAGACTGTGTGATGCTGAGACTGGGTTTATATACATTACTTATGTGCCTGCTACGCTGTGATGGAGCATAGTAAACAGGAATAGGGACATCCCTGCAATCCTGGAGGTGGTGGTAAAGCTGGCTGTCCACATTGTATTATATATATATTATACATACACATGAGTGAGTTTCATATATTCTTTTTAAAGAATGATCATTCGATGTGCCCATAAATAGTCCCAGACCATCCCCAGGTCCCTGTGTTATTTACAGTAACCTACTTACTATTTCATCCTTAAAATCAATAGAAACTTTCAAAAAAATTTCTCCCATAGACTTCTATTGGTTCGTTTTTGAATTTTCGAATTTACAGTTAAATCGAAAACGGGATGAAACTCATCACTTTCGAACTTCTCTATTGCCCAGAGCAATTTGTAGCTGGGTAAATGAGGCCCTACAAATGTTAATTTTCCAACCCCTGTTAAAAGCAAAAGAAATAAGAATAACACTATGTTAAGTCCATGTCGTCTTGTTTAATCTTTTCATTGCCAAATGATTGTCACTCACAGATCAGGTATCCAGAGTTGCCATTTCCTATTTTGTTCCATTTCAAGGTCACAGATGAAATAGTCCTTGATGCTGCTCTATTCTGTGTGACCTCACATGTAGATTATTGCAGCATTCTCCTGGGAAACTAACTTCAGAGAACCTATAGTGCTGGCAGCAGGTGGCTCCCAAATTGAGTCTCTGCTGCCTGCAAAAACACTGTTTTTACTCACAGCATTGGCTGGGATAACGTTAGCTCTTAGTCTGTAAAGATTAACGGAATCTTCGGAGTTCCTGTCCGAAATCGGATTTTGAAAATGGAAAATAGAAGTCAATGAGGGTTAAATAAATCAGAAATTATCCAATTCAATTCAAGGAATAAATAGCATATTTGTGTAAATGGCTCAGGGAGAAATGTCTGGAGAACACAAATATATCACCAAAATAAATCACAGTCTCTTCACGTCAGCTATTTTCGAGTGTCCGCATAAATATTCAATATTTTGAATTTTCAAAATCAAGGGCTCGTGTATTTGCTATTTCTTCCATATTCGCAATCGAGGGTTCACTTATTCCGAATTGAGGGTTTACGTATTCAGAAATTATTCACGTTAATTTACAAGATCAAATTTCAAAAATGATAAATCTCAAAAATTCTGAAAAACTTCAGAATTTAAAAATCAAAAAAAACCAAGAGTTCCGTCGGAACTCAGAACCATCAGTTTGGACCTAGAACCAGACTTCATCCCTATAAGGGTGAGTACACACAGCAGTAACTAGGTTAAAGATCCACAAAAAACTCATCTGAGGCTCGCTAAGCTTAGGAAAGCTTATGCAAAAACAGCAAAAAATAAAAATAAAAAAGTGGATTCTGTAGAGCCATGTGGAGTTCGTTAAAACCTCCAGGTTTTATGGCTCTTTTAAGAGGAAGATGTAAGGCTGGGTACACACCTGAAGTATTTCGAGCCAGCAGACCGATCGTCGCTTTCCACGGTAATATCATCGTTCAGGTGCGAACAGAATGCACCCAACCTTTCGTTTTGACTGATCATGCGGTCTATTGAAGACAAATTTTACCAGTCCATAGAGGACCACGCGGATCGGCCGTGTTTTCCAGTGCATCCAATTTGCCTGTTTCGGACAAACAAATGGTCACGCGATCGACCAATACACTGAAATGTCAGTCGGCGAATGATTGAATGGTGTGTACCAAGCCTTAGGTTTTTTAATTTCTTTTCAAAAATTGTCTTCAGTCTTTTTTTTGGACTTTGTTTATTTTGCTGTTGCTTTTCTCTGCACACACTGTCTCCATGAATATCTGGTAGTTTGAGAAATTCTGTTTATTGGGTTTTTATTTTCTCTTTCACACCCTTAAGGGTGTCTGTGATGTGTTACTGCGAATAACAATCCCACACCTTCCTAATGATTTTATTGGTTTCCAGTATTTTAGGCAGCAGTTTGAATGATCATGTTAATGGATTTGTGTCACCGTTTGAATGAATCTATTTCAAATGCAATTTGCATTTGCTTCAAGTAATGTTAACATTACTGAGAAATTAACTTACTGAGAAAATTCACCCAAATACATAACAAATGAGGCCATGCCTATCATTAGAAAGAAAAAGAAAAAAATCAAACACATAAATAAACAATGTTAGGGTAACTATAAAATAAATCATTTTGTACAATGTTAAAGGGACCAAACTCGCAGTTTTCAGTTAGGGTACATAACAAACAACTTTCACTAGTAAGAGTAAAGGTGAGCTGTCAAACTTTCCACTCATTCCACTCAGGTCTGCCTGGTCTCCTTGATATCATAGACACAAGCAGACCAGTGTCAGAGATGGGAAGGAGTGTCAGGGACTAGCTGGGGAAAAGTAGGTGCTGTCAGTGGCGGCAAGGGGTGAAATGTTAACATAATCTCTTCTATTGTAAAATGAGAGGTAAGAGCAGGAAAATAGACTTTAAATTAAAAATTGTATTGGGCAGTGTGTGTTGTGTGTATGTTTGTGTGTGTGTGTGGGGGGGGTTGCAGTTTAAAAAGAATTTAGCAATGCCATACTTTATTGTTCCTTTTGTAATGCCAGCAAATACCCAGGTCTTAAAGACACACACAAAAAAATAGCACATTTGCGCGGGGATATAATCACTTTATACAAATATAGTAATGGGCCTTATAATAAACACTCTGGTGCATCTAATAGGTAAGAGATGGCTTCCTAAAGTTTGGTTTGTTTTCAAGAAATAGTTAAAAAAAGTAATGGTAACTTACTGTAAATGGATCTGGGATCTGAAAACTGGTCTGGGGAACATGTCACTATCACCAAAGCTTGTTTGAATACTATCTTTCCACACGATCAGGCAATTGTTGAGCTTCTGCATTGAATTTCGTGGGTTACCGAAATCGAAGGCTACATTCGATGGTAACCAATGCCGCATTCCCGGGTTATGTCCAAATCTGGGGTTACCGAAATTGACCGCAGCATTCGCAGGTCATCAACGATTTTCAGGGTTACCAAACACCGCATTTGAGGGTTATGGAGTGATGTCAAGGGTTATTGGTTTCATAAAAGTTCGGAAAGTTTGGATAGTTAGAAATCCGGAATAATCAAAACGTTTGGGTTTCTTCAAACTATTAAAATTCTGGTCAAAATTGTGTTGAAGTTCTAGTCCATCTCTACTAATAGGTCATATCAGGGACGCGGGGACATCCTTTAAGACTAGAAGAAAAGAAGTTTCATCTTCAGGTTAGGAAAGATTTCTTTACAGTGACAACGGTGAAACTGTGGAACTGTCTTCCAGCAGATGTGGTAATAGCAAGTTCATTGAATAGATTTAAAAGTGGTCTGCCTAAGTTTCTAAAACAAAATAACATTGAGAATTACTGGTATATTAATAATAATAATATATACTGTAGTTCTGGTTTATCCAGGGATACTTTCCAAATGCCATTTGGAGTCAGGAAGGAATCCACCCCCCATCCCCGCCTTTTTTTTTTTTGCCTTCTCTGGATCAACTGTTAGGTAGTGTTAAAGAGCAGGATTTAAGGGGTGGACTAGATGGACGTATGTCTTTATTCAACCTCAATACTATGTTATTATGTAAAATTAGTCACTAACTACTTATAGCATGCGTTAACATAGTAAAATAGCAATTAGATAAATAAAGTCATAAATACATCTAGGGAGGGGGAGGTGGCACTCTCAGCTTACAGTAGTAATGACCCTGCTCTGTTGCCTGCCTTCACATCTCCTGCCACAGTGATTAGCAGTCACTGTGGGCAACTTTTATGTAACAGTCTGCATGGGCAGCTTCTATTTACCAGTTATTGATTGGCCGGGACGTCATGATTTTTGCACCTTATCCTGCTGTCCTGGATAGTAATGTAGAAACTCTGGATTCTATAAGGTGTTCCAATTTTTAATTGATGTCTGGTATTTACACTCCAGCCTGAACGGAACAAAACAAGTGCTAAGCTTTCTGTATTAGAATTGCTGCTGTACTGTCCTTACCAGTGTTGTAAACAGTGTGTATTATGTTAAGCACCAAATAATAGAAATGCAATTCAAATAGAAAAAAAATAAAATACTTTGCAATACATACCCATGGGCTCCTGTATCCTAGTAGAAAACAGATTTACCCACCTCAAATAAATTTTTCTTGGTAACATAATCTAGGTCATACACTTTTACGTGTTGCTTCACAGTAAAGAACCCCTAAGGGGACTAAATAACAATGTAAAAGAAAATCCTCTTTGATTGGGATGTTGTTGCAATTTGAATGGGGCCTTAGAATCCGTGAAAAGATTCATGTTAAGTGTTTTCCACCCGGAAGGTAAAAGAGTAATTAAGGATTGTATTACAGTAGAGCTGGCAAATAATCACTGTTTATAGTAAAACGAATGCTCTCTTAGAACTGTCTGCCTTCTCTTTATTCAGAGCGTTTCAAAAACCTACAACCCTGTAGTAGGAGGTCCACCTTACCTTCTCAAGGGCTTTAGACAAAAACTGCAACCCTGTGTAGAGGGGTCCACTTTACCTCTCAAGGGCTTTAGATAAACACTGCAACCCTGTAGTAGGAGGTCCACCTTACCTCTCAAGGGCTGTAGATAAACACTGCAACCCTGTAGTAGGAGGTCCACCTTACCACTCAAGGGCTTTAGACAAACACTACAACCCTGTAGGAGGAGGTCCCCCTACCCTCTCAAGGGCTTTAGACAAACACTGCAACCCTGTAGGAGGAGGTCCACCTTACCCTCTCAAGGGCTTTAGACAAACACTGCAACCCTGTAGGAGGAGGTCCACCTTACCTCTCAAGGGCTTTAGACAAACACTGCAACCCTGTAGGAGGAGGTCCAATACCTCTCAAGTGCTTTAGACAAACATTGCAACCCTGTAGAGGAGGTCCACCTTACCTCTCAATGGCTTTAGACAAACACTGAACCCTGTAGCAGGAGGTCCACCTTACCTTCTCAAGGGCTTTAGACAAACACTACAACCCTGTAGAGGAGATGCACCTTACCTCACAAGGGCTTTAGACAAACACTGCAACCCTGTAGGAGGAGGTCACCTTACCTCTCAAGGGCTTTAGACAAACACTGCAACCCTGTAGGAGGAGGTCAACCTTACTTCTCAAGGCTTTAGACAAACACTGCAACCCTGTAGGAGGAGGTCCACCTTACCCTCTCAGGGGCTTTAGACAAACAATGCAACCCTGTGGAGGAGGTCCATCATACCTCTCAAGTGCTTTAGACAAACATTGCAACCCTGTAGGAGGAGGTCCATCATACCTCTAAAGTGCTTTAGAAAAAAACACTCAACCCTGTAGGAGGAGTTCCACCTTACCCCTCAAGGGCTTTAGACAAACACTACAACCTGTAGGAGGAGGTCCACCTTACCCTCTCAAGGGCTTTAGACAAACACTGCAACCCTGTAGGAGGAGGTCCATCATACTTCAAGTGCTTTAGACAAACACTGCAACCCTATAGGAGGAGGTCACCTTACCTCCCAATGGCTTTAGACAAACAGTACAACCCTGTAGGAGGAGTTCCACCTTACCTCTCAAGGGCTTTAGCAAACACTGCAACCCTGTATGAGGAGGTCCATCATACCTCTCAAGTGCTTTAGACAAACACTGCAACCCTGTATGAGGAGGTCCATCATACCTCTCAAGTGCTTTAGACAAACACTGCAACCCTGTAGGAGGAGATCCATCATGCCTCTCAAGTGTTTAGACAAATACTGCAACCCTGTAGGAGGAGGTCCAGCTTACCTCTCAAGGGCTTTAAACAAACACTACAACCCTGTAGGAGGAGATGCACCGTACCTCACAAGGGCTTTAGACAAACACTGAACCCTGTAGGAGGAGGTCAACCTTACCTTCTCAAGGGCTTTAGACAAAACAGCAACCGTAGGAGGAGTTCACATTACCTCTCAAGGGCTTTAGACAAACACTGCAACCCTGTATGAGGAGTTCCACCTTACCTCTCAAGGGCTTTAGACAACACTGCAAACCCTGTAGGAGGAGGTCCACCTTACCTCTCAAGGGCTTTAGACAAACACTGCAACCCTGTAGGAGGAGGTCCACCTTACCTCTAAGGGCTTTAAAACAAACACTGCAACCCTGTAGGAGGAGGTCCACCTTACCTCTCAAGGGCTTTAAACAAACGCTGCAACCCTGTAGGAGCAGTTCCACCTTACCCTCTCATGGGCTTTAGCAAAACACTGCAACCCTGTAGGAGGAGGTCCACCTTATCTTCTCAAGGGCTTTAGACAAACACTACAACCCTGTAGGAGGAGGTCCACCTTACCTCACAAGGGCTTTACACAAACACTGCAACCCTGTAGGAGGAGGTCCACCTTACCTCTCAGGGCTTTAGACAAACACTACAACCTGTAGAAGGAGGTCCACCTTACCTCTCAAGGGCTTTAGACAAACACTGCAACCCTGTAGGGAGGAGGTCCACCTTATCTTCTCAAGGGCTTTAGACAACACTGCAACCCGTAGGAGGAGGTCCACCTTATCTTCTCAAGGGCTTTAGACAAACACTACAACCCTGTAGGAGGAGGTGCACCTTACCTCACAAGGGCTTTACACAAACACTGCAACCCTGTAGGAGGAGGTCCACCTTACCTCTCAAGG
>JAACNH010004450.1:0-24092 GCA_019447015.1 Hymenochirus boettgeri | reverse complement strand
GAGTGTACTTGTTCCAGGGTGAATTATAAGAGTGGGCTATCTCCAGGAGGACTATCAGAGGGGACTTGTTCCAGGGGAATTATAAGAGTGGGCTATTTCTCCAGAGGGGCTATCAGAGGGGACTTGTTCCAGGGGAATTATAAGAGTGCGTTATTTCCAGGGGGAATATCAGAGGGACTTGTTCCAGAGGAATTATAAGAGTGGGTTATCTCCAGGGGGGCTATCAGAGGGGACTTGTCCAGGGAGATTATAAGAGTGGGTTATCTCCAGGGGGGCTATCAGAGTGTACTTTGTTCCAGGGTGAATTATAAGAGTGGGCTATCTCCAGGGGGACTATCAGAGGGACTTGTTCCAGGGGAACTATAAGAGTGGCTATCTCCAGGGGACTATCAGAGGGACTTGTTCCAGAGGAATTATAAGAGTGGGCTATCTCCAGGGGGCTATGAGAGGGGACTTGTTCCAGGGAATTATAAGAGTGGGTTATGTCCAGGGGGCTATCAGAGGGGACTTGTTCCAGGGGAAATATAGATGGGCGTTATTTCCAGGGGAATATCAGAGGGGACTTGTTCCAGGGAATTATTGGAGGGGGTTATCTCCAGGGGGGCTATTAGAGGGACTTGTTCCAGGGAATTATAAGAGTGGGTTATCTCCAGGGGGGCTATCAGAGTGTACTTGTTCCAGGGTGAATATAAGAGTGGGCTTACTCCAGGGGGACTATCAGAGGGACTTGTTCCAGGGGAATTATAAGAGTGGGCTATTTCCAGGGGGCTATCAGAGAACTTGTTCCAGGGGAATTAAAAGTGGGTTATCTCCAGGGGACTATCAGAGGGGACTTGTTCCAGAGGAATTATAAGAGTGGGTTATCTCAGGGGGACTATCAGAGGGGACTTGTTCCAGGGAAATATAAGATGGGCTATCTCCAGGGGGGCTATGAGAGGGGACTTGTTCCAGGCAGAGCAGGATTATCCACAAGGCAACCCTACGCACCTGCCTAGGGCCCAGGAAATTTCTGGGGGGCCCAGCTTCAAAAGCAGTAACAATATTATAGTCTATACAATATATGTAGCAAAAAGGGGGCAGTAAATGATGGCCCTGACTAGGGCCCCATATGACCATAATCCATCTCTGGTCCAGGGAATTATAAGTGGGTTATCTCCACGGGGGCTATCAGAGGGGACTTGTTCCAGGGAATTATAAGAGTGCGTTATTTCCAGGGGGACTATCAGAGGGGACTTGTTCCAGGGGAATTATAGGAGGGGGCTTATCCAGGGGGACTATCAGAGGGGACTTGTTCCAGGGGATATAAGAGTGGGCTATCTCCAGGGGGCTATCAGAGGGGACTTGTTCCAGGGGAATTATGGAGGAGGTTATCTCCAGGGGGGCTATCAGAGGGGACGTGTTCCAGGGGAATGTAAGAGGGGACTTTCTCCAGTGGAACTACCAAGGGGACCATAAGGGAAACTCTGCTTATGAGAGTTTTTACCCTTACCCACAATGACAAAACACATTCTGCCTTCCAAAATAGAAACAAAGCTTAAAACAAAATGAGTAGCAGATAACTGTAACTCTCACCTCTGAATTCTGCACATTGCAAATAAATCAGTAATTCTGCAGGTTTGTGATATTACCTTGATTTCTGCAGCCCTCCTTCTTAGTAAGTAACAACTGGTCCTCTGACTGTACAGTCTGAATACAGAGGGAATACAGAGTTGGCAGGTCACCCAGTGGTTACTGCAGGTCTAGTAGGAGATGGAGAGGGAGGCAGGCTACTGAGTATGTGCTGGACCCAGGACCAACTTTGCACTAGCTAAAGCTGTAAAGGATTAAACAGATGCTTTTTCCAGAATGCTGCTGATTTCAGAGGTGAGCATACAAATATCTGCTAATTGGGATTTTTATTTTAGCTTTAGTTAGTGCCTTTAAAGGCAAAAAGAATATAAAGTTGCAAAAAACTATATTAATTATAAGTAAAATATTAAAATACCCTTCTATATATCCTTCTATATATTTGGTGAAAATAGAGTATATAGTTTATACAGGCTGAGATAAATTATAGACTTCTATCCCTAATAAAAAATGAGGACCTAAACTGCTTGGTTTTCACCATATTTTTACTCTAAATAGGCTGTAGCTGCTGCACAGATTGTTTTCCCATTGCCAGGTCACAGACTGATGCTGGGGAGGAGCTAGACTGGACCCATGAGTGTAAGCTAGTATAAACCCTGGAGTAAGGTCCATGTGGTTTCGATTTTCTCCCTGGGTCTATGAATCAAATGGGGTGGTTTATAAAAGTCGAATTACCCAATATTATATATGAATATATTAAAGTTAATACACAATATAAATGTAAATTGCAATATAGTGCACTATATTTATGCTATACAAAATGTTGCGAGATTGTCTGCCTGTGTTTTTTGCATTTAGAATGTATTTTATTTGCTGTCGAAGGATTTGTGTGACGAATAAAACCAAGAACTCAGCTGTTAAGCAATCATTTACTCTGTTCACTATACACTCAAGCAAAACACACCAACCAATGGGAAATTCACGGAAATGTCTCAAATTTCTCTTTTATGAGCTCATAGAGCATAATCCTACAAAACAATGTGTTAAAATACACAATAAATTCTTTACAACTCTATACAAAACCCAACCCAAGTTCCTTTAACAAGAGTGGGTGTGGAGGACACTGTCTGCTTGTTTAAAACATTCTCCTTTTCATGCCTTCCATGGTTTTTATTGCCTGTGCACAGGCGGGTGGAATTTAGAAATAAGTCTTAGCCCCCCCCCCAAGTTAACTATTAAGGAGCTTTGTGCACATCTTAAGCCTCACCACACACGTGTGATAGAGTTACAATGTGCGTAATGAACGGATGTTTCAGTCGAGTGTGGTAGTTCGGGCGTTGTTGTGATCAACTGAGGTTGGATCACCAATGATGCTGACCTGCTTAAAAGGCTTAGAGGGAACATGTTGTAGACTTGCAGGCAGGTGTAGCACACTTTTTTAAGTTAGTATTTTAGGGCTGCTCTGACCCAAAGGGACCCCCCTCCCTGCAAGATCATTAAATGATAATTGTCTGTCAATTTTTAATGATCACGCTACGCACCTTAACATATAGTATTGTATAGAAAACATGTTAGAAAAATAAAACAATTTAAGGGGAAGTTCAGTGCAAATACATTTGCTTTTCAGAAAAAAGAGCAGTATTTTTCATCCCAATGACCTTAATCTGCCCATCCAGCATTTTGTCTGTGTATAAATAAATGGAACTGAAATACGACTTCCTGTTGCAGGACCCCTAATAGAACCGTTATGGTCTTGCCCTTGACCCAGTGCCTGGGTTGATTCAGTTGCCAGTAGAGATCTGAGCATGTTTGACCCATGCAACAGCCAATCAGTAGAAATTACTGTTAGGAACATTCTGTGTGGCATTCTGGGAAGAAGAAGGACCGTTAGAACCTGAAATGTCAGCTCACTAATGTCAACAGCAGGGAACAGCAAAGGGTATGAATCAACTGGTTTTTCAAAATGGGAGAGAATATGTAGAATAACTAAGAAGGCATTACACAAACTAACAATTTAACAAATATGATCATTTCCACTGAAATGTCCCTTTAAAAGAAATCATATCCAATGTTAATCTGACTTTACTGTGCCTGACCTATCTGTGATCGTATCTCTTCACATTAATAGAAACTGCCATATTGTTTATCATCAGTGCCTCATGATAAATCTCTTCAGTATGAAAAGATCTGTCCAGGGCGAAATATTATAATCTGTCAGATGTCATCATCTAATGAATATTCTGTTAACCACAGCCTCTCTAGTAAATGAAAAAAGCCTCTATAATAAGAAAACAAAATCCACAAAACAGAGATGGATTTAGATTATATAAGGCCCCTTTCTTGGATATATATTATTATAACTAACACACTGAATCAGGGCACTCCTTGGTCTTGCAAAAAAGTGGGATTATTCACATCACAACAATGGCAACGTTTCGGTCCCTGGTCTTGGACCTTTATCAAGCAGTGCAACATCCTCTTATGAGGAAACAGTGATAAGCCCCCCTGTGACTATTTCCTGTGGGCGGAGTCAAAACACAAGGTGCTAAAACAACATACAATGTGCTTCCCATAAAAACATTTCCAGTGTTAAAAGCATCTCCAATGTAAAATATATATATATATATATAATATATAATATATATATATAATCTACCCCCTTACAACTTTTCTATGGGGCCAACTGTAACATAATGTTATCGCGCAACATTAAGGAAGTGTTTCCACCTGGCATCCCATGGTTGCTCATCCTCCTCTCCTCCCTGGCACTGTAATCAGCTCAGCGCAACTACTTTCTCTTTCACATCGGGAGATATAGCACTAGCTATACATTGTAACTACGGAGGGGAAGTGGGTTTTAAAATTGACTTACAATGCCTTTGCAGCTAGCATGGTATCTCCTGCACGTGGAAGAGGTGATCGGTTACAGCGCTGAGCTGAATAACAGTGCATGTGAGAGATGTCATCAGAATTAAAGTGCCGGGACAGGATGGGAGAAACGAGCGAACTATGGGGTGGGGGGGGTTTGGATGCAAAGGGGGGTAGGAGGTTGATTGCTATGGGGGGGAAAGGGGGGTGGGGGGGAGGGCAGTAAAATTAATGGAAGAAGGGGTAAATTATAAAAGATTATGCACCCCCTACTGTAAATTATATGGATATGAGATATCACCTCTGAGTTCTGCGCCCTTTATTTGTATGGTCACGGAACTCCTCAGAAACATCTAATATCCTTATAATTTACAGTAGGGGGTGCGTTATCTACTATATATTGTAGGCAGGGATAGGCAACCAGTAGATCTCAAGGTTTTTAGAAAATTACAAACCACAACATTCTCCTACAAGCACTTTGCAGCCAGGATATACTGGGGTTGCAGTTTTAAAATATCTGGAGATCTACTGGTTGACTTTCTCTGTTGCATGGTATCCCACCCCTCCTGCACTCACAGGAGTCTCCCGCATTCTGGGGTGGTCTCCCACACTCTAATCTCCCCCTGGCCATGCCCCCTTTAACTTGCCATGCCCGGCAGGCTGGCATGTGTTCGTGCTATTAAAATAAAAAAGTAATTTTCCTTTTTATGGTTTGGCCCACAGAATAATATTTGATAATGATGCTTATATATCTAGGGGCCCTAGGCATAGTTTTGGTGTTAAATTCGATACGATTCAATATTAGTTAGAGCAAAATTAACTCCTCTTTGTACTGGCAAATTCACAATTCAGAATTCATATTTATCATTCAAAATCCATAATTCAAGGACGTGCACAACCGGTACTCGTGGTTTAATACGGTGTTTGCGCTACATTAAGCTCAAGTTTTTAATGCCAGTTAATATCCCTTCCAGGATTTACTAACACTTGCAAACCCGACATTAAATTCGCAGAGAGATTTGCCCGGAACGATTGAGGATAAATCTCCCCAAATATGTTTGGTCGATCGTAAGGCTTTCTGTATTGTTATGTAATTTACTAGAAGAATGTTTTCAATATAATATAGAAAACAACAATAACATTTAAAAAGCTTCGCTCCTATGGGACGCAAAGCACATGATAGGTCTCCGTTCATGATTGGTCCCAGAGGAAGGGAACTACATCTCCATGAATGCCAGATTAAAGAGATGACTTTCAATCTGGATTAAAGGGCAACTCCAGCCTCCAAAATAAATTTTAGTATCCTCGTGAGGTTGAGGTTTATAGCAATTCCCTGCAGGATACGAAAATGTAGTTTGGGTCCTGGAGTTGCCCTTTAAAGGGAAACCATACTGTGAGAGGATTTTGCCATTTAATCTATAAATGAATACAACCACGTTACCCTTGCACTGAAGTGTGTGTTGCTGCATGCCTTCAATCCAGTACTGTTTTTGCTCATTCCCCCTCCTCACTGACCTCCTCCTTCCATCCTTCCATCTGACATCACTTTCTGTAAAGTCAACATGCTCATAAACACTATTAGGGCGAAGTATAGAGAGCTGCTTTCTCTCTCTATTGCCCCCTTAAGGCAATGCACCAAGACAATAGTATATGTTCTCCGCATTGCGAATGGGGTTAACCCATTCCAAATCTTTAATGCCAGCTATTTGCTTTGATTGAAGATTCCATCTCTATATAGGACAAATGGGGAGATCGAACATATCATTACTGAGGATCTTCTATGGTCCCATGGCTACTTTCACAATGACGACCGCTCACTAGTGGGCAAAATTTGTCTGTGTTCGTCAGCCTAAGAGGATCAGGATGGAGCACTCTTGTCTTTGCAATGAGCAGATCATTACAGAGCTGCTCTTTCACAGTTGTGATGTTTCCTGAAGCCAGGTTGGAGGGGATCATAGATGTTACCTAGAGCCTGGCTCAAGCTCCGTGCACATTCGTTCGTTGGCCCAACCCACGATGAACACTGGCAAATGAACGGACATTTGGGCATTGGCGGATCATCAAAAATGAACGTCCATACACCAAGCAATAGTCTTGGTGGAAGACTAAGAAGGGAAGGTAAGAGGTTGTCTGTAGATTACAGCACAGGCAATGAGAAAACATGGTACAGATGTGAACAGCAATTTCAATTTTCACATCTAATCTTCACGGCCTAAATCTTAAAATCCTAAATTGATCTAGGAAGTTTATGAAACACAAACATAAAAGGCAAAACCATTTGGTAGCCTTAAAAGTAAGAAAAATAGCGGACAACTCCTAACATGTATATGTGAATTCACCACAATCGCTCATGATACGCCAACTGCAATAGACTGTGGCTAGTAGAAGTGATTCACTCACCGTGAATGTTGGTACAGGTACTGCGTGCCCCAGGCCTCTCGCTATGTGTACGTTAGAAACGCCAGGCTCTTCCTCTATGGGGGGGTTGTGTAAAATAAAGCCTATTTCTTTTACTGCAACTGAATCCTGGCGTTATTTACCGTTTGTGCAATACTCTTTTGGAAATCGAGTTTTCAAACACTACAATTCTGGCTGATCAATGAACGACGCCAAACGACCGACCGGCCATACACGTGGAATTATCGGAATATTATGTGCACATAGCAGGTCTGTATGGTACAATAAAGTGCCAACATCATAAAGTGCATGTAACAATTTGTTAAGTAATTATCTTCATTTAGTTGCCATAAAGTGCAGTTTGTCACCACTGTTTCTGAGCTTTGCAGGTAGGAAAATGACACTTTTCCTAGCGCTAAAAAAATGGAACCGCTAGTGAAAACGGCACAAACAGTGCACAGCCGTTCGTCTGAATCTAGCCTAAAGATAGTATATGGATCACTGGACTGTAAAGGTATACAGTATTTCCAGTCAGGAAGGAATTTTCCCCTCATAATTCTGGTGGTCTCGCGGTGTGCAGGAACCACCCCAAAATCAGGAAACTCCTGCGACTCCCACAGGGGTGGGATACCTTAATATACTATCATAGTCACTATTACAGCCACTATTAAGTCCATAATATATACAGTATTATATTCACTATCATACGGTAGTCACTATCATAGTCACTATATATAATATATATATACACATTATGTCACTATTATATACACTATTAGGTCACTATCAAGGTAGTCACTATCATAGTCACTATTATATATACTATTATATACACTATTATAGTCACTATTATATACACTTTATAGTCACTATCATACGGTAGTCACTATCATAGTCACTATTATATATACATTATATACACTATTATAGTCACTATTATATACACTATTATAGTCACTATCATACGGTAGTCCACATCAAGTCACTATTATATATACTATTATATACACTATTATAGTCACTATTATATACACTATTATAGTCACTACATACGGTAGTCACTATCATAGTCACTATTTATATACTATTTATAACACTATTATAGTCACTATTATATACACTATTATAGTCACTTATAACGGTAGTCACTATTATATATACTATTATATACACTATTATAGTCACTATTATAAACACTATTATAGTCACTATCATACGGTATTCACTATCATAGTCACTATTATATATACTATTATTACACTATTATAGTCCTATTATATACAAACAGACCTCTCTTTTTAAGCTTGCCACAAGTTTAACCCAACAACTGAAGCAGATCAAAAGGAAGTTTGGAGGAAAATCAAGGCCGTACTATATTTTACATTGGCACTTGTAAGAGTTAACTGAATGAGGGTGGGGGTTCCTCACCCGGAGAGTATTAATGGTGGTTAGCATAGGTATGTAATATGTACACACTTGAGAAAGGACCTAGCTGTCTGAAACATGTTGTGTGTGTGGGTTTGCAATAAAATGCATCTTTATTAATTACACACAGTCTGGGTGTTACAGTTCTTATATTACTCTACATTATGATCTGTTGGGGCCGATTTACCAGACTCGCTGGGCAAATATATGGAGTTAAAGGTGGCTAACCGGTTCACTACTTGTTAGCGCAACTTTAAATCCATATTAGCGTCGGATGCGTGGGATACACAAAAATCACCTGCACATCCAGTGTTCGCGGTTCAATACTGCATTTGCGCTAGTTTAAAATCCGAAAGTGGGTAAATCCCTATGCGGGATTAACCCAGATTCGCAAACGCGATATTGAATAGCGAAAGGAACATTTACCCAGAGCGATAGCGGCTCTGGGTAAATGAGACGGTTGTGTTTTATCTTGATGCACAGGAACAAGACATGATTTATAAGAACCAACGTGGGGGGGGAACTGGAACCTTACTTTTGATAGTATAATAGTGTATTTATAGTGTATATTATAGTGTATAAAATAGTGCATATATTAATAGTGTATATATAATAGTGCATATAAAGATAATAGTGCACATATAACAATCTATAATGTGTTTATAATAGTCATATAATAGTGTTTATAATAGTTCTATAATAGTGTAATAATAGTGAACATATAACAGTGTATATAATAGTGTTTATAATAGTGCATATAATAATGTATATAAAAGTCACGCATAACAGTGTAATAATACTGTTTATAATAGTGTATATAATAGTTCACATATACAGTGTATATAATAGTGTAATATAATGCATATAATAGATAATAGTGCACATATAACAGTCTATTAATAGTGTTTATAATAGTAATAATAGTGTTTATAATAGTGCCTATAATGTGTAATAATAGTGAACATATAACAGTGTATATAATAGTGTTTATAATAGTGCATATAATAATGTATATAAAAGTGCACGCATAACAGTGTATATAATACTGTTTATAATAGTGTATATAATAGTTCACATATAACAGTGTATATAATAGTGTATATAATGCATATAATAGATAATAGTGCACATATAACAGTCTATATAATAGTGTTTATATAGTGCATATATAGTGTTTATAATAGTGCCTATAATAGTGTATAATAGTGAACATATAACAGTGTTTTAAATAGTGCATATAATAATGTATATAAAGTGCACGCATAACAGTGTATATAATACTGTTTATAATAGTGTATATAATAGTTCACATATAACAGTGTATATAATAGTGTATAAATGCATATAATAGATAATAGTGCACACAAACAGTGTATATAATATGTTTATAATTGTGCATATAATAGTGTATATAATAATGTGTGTATATTCAGTATCAGGCCATGTCCATAAAAAGGACAAATAAAAATGATACAAAATATGTACCCAAACCCCCATGTTTTAATGTATCTAATTGGCCAGATACCTTGATATTATATGGGCCTTGTAATGCGCACTGATCATCTCTGTATTAGGACTGTCCCTTTAATTGGAAAAGATTGCTATTTAATTGTACAATGACATTCAGGATATTTTCACATCACTTGCAAAAACTGTCCTTTATCTGTCCTGAAACAATTGTTTCTAGTTAATGGTTTGTGACATTGCTCCAAGGACAATCCGTCATCTTGGGTCAGGAATAAATGTTCTAAAGTTCCATATAAGAAGCAAACTGTTCTAGAATAATTAATCCGCTTGTTTGTCTTGCTTTTCTTTGTCAGTTGCCTAATAGCAGCTCTGTGTGGTACTGTTGACTAGTGGACAACTTGTAAAGCGGCAGACAGCCTTAGCAATACAGAATGAGCAGTATTCAGCCTCTATGACTCATCAATATATGTAAACAATGGGATACAGCAATTAGCTTTGCTTCAAATAATACTAACTAATTAGCAGGATTGGAAAAGTATATACATAAGGCTGGGTACACAGTAACCTTTTGTTTGTCCCGACCGACAGTCGCCGCAATCGATTGTGCATAATCAGCCGTGATTTTCCATAATGACAATCTCTGTTCGCAACTACAACATACAATTTTCGTGCGATCAGAGTAATATCCTGGAAAAATTGTATGGTGTGTACCCAGTCTAAGAAAATCAATACAGGATGTAAAAGAGCCTATAAAGGATATCTATAGTAAAATATAAAAAGAATACTGCATTTATTTTATAATTATATTTGTGGTAGGAGCAGGTTTTCCTACCACCAGTTCTGCTTTACTTACAGAGAAAGTTTTGTTGGTTATGTTTTCTCTGTAAATTAAACTTTCCAGTTTTTTGGGGTACAGTACATGTATACATACCTTTATAACCATATAATAGTCAGCCGAAATGAACATTAGTTTGACCCTCGTGCATCATGATTCGGGTTAGCGATCACGTGCGTACGGGGTTTAAGGACAATGGTAGGTTCTACTTATATGAATCAATACAAACATGTTCACTGTATACACCGAGCTGTCTCATGTTTAGGGGCATTTCTGGGGTTGCCATTGACCTCTATTGAGGCAGATTTAACAGCCCAAGGTAGATTAATATAAACGTATGGGTCAAACACTTTTTATGGAGAAACAAAGGCAAAATGTTCCCTATTTTTACAATATAATAGAAACTATTAGTGTCTCACATGACTTCTAAAGTGCAAAAAAAACCAAATACAAACTGACCCATTGACTTCAAGGCTTCTAAGAACGAATTTACTCCGTATTGACCTTCGCACCGTTATTAAACGCAGATATCATCATTTCTAAAGAAAGAATCATCTTGTTTTTGGCTCTGGAATAAATAAATCTATTGGAAGGAATATGAGCCAAACTGACAAAAAAATAAATGAAGGTTGGGTTGGACAGTTGGGAATCAGTGAATATTTCCATGGGAACCGCGTGCTAACAGGAGATGCAGAAACGATCCCATGCTAACTCTTGCTGACTGTTTGGTTTGTGGAATGCCTGTAGTCTTTTAATGAAGTTCCTGGGGGCACTTATTGTACTAAAATAGTGATGAAAAAAGATTCTGTGGGATAAGCGATTTTTAGGCCAAATCAATAAATATTACAGAATTTCTATTGATTTCACCATAAGATTGATGTAAAGAAAGAAGGACCCATGCACTTATTATTATTATTATTATTATTGTAGATTTATATAGCGCCAATATCTTCAGTAGCGCTTTACAATTACATGTACACATTCACTCAGGCCCTGCGCCGAAGAGCTTACAATCTAAACACATTTATTAACACATACACTCTATCAGCATTTCTTATGATTGTGGGGGAAGCTGAAGTGCCGGAGAAACCCACGCAAGTACGGGAGAACATACAAACTCCTTGCACATGTGTCCAAGGTGAATCGAACTCAGGACTTCATCGCTGCAAGGCATCAGTGCTAACCACTGAGCCACTGTACTGCCCACATTACCTTCCCTGTAATTACATTTATTTACAATTCTCAACTTTGTCCCTTAAATGGGGGTGGGACATGGACTGCCACCGTCCACTGTCAGACTTCCAAACAAGCCCCAGAGCCACCAACTTCACACCCAGTACCATGAACCCAGGAAACAGGTCTCCATAATGGAAATGTACTGCTGAAATTGGGCCAGTGTAGGCCTACAATCATTTTGTTATGACCATAAGAAATGAGAATTGTTCATCCTAGTGATGGATTCCTGGTTGGATAGTTATTAGGTTGATAATTAGGAATGGAGCGAATATTCTTTACACCTATGGTTGTTTTTTCAATAGTTGGCCAAGCAGTTTACGACAGTCCCCAGGTTACAAACATCTGACACATACAACTTCTACAAGCAAAGAGAGGAGCATATGGGCAAATACTACACAGCATAGGGTCTGCAGGAACGTACAGCCAGGTGGTCCACTGGTGGTTGGCTACCCACCGCTGTTTAATGGCTTCCAACCCCCCTTTACCCTCTTGCGCTGTACCAGAAGCAGCGGTTAAAAACAAACCTCATTTGCATTTTATAGGTAAATGTTCCAACTTAATACAAATTCAACTTAGGAACAAACCTACAGAACCTGGTTCGAAACCCGGGACTGCCTGTATGCACGACGATAGTGCTTTTACCAACACATAACTGGTCTACGAGCTAGGGCTATTTCCTTCTTGTTTAGGGCTAGGCCACACTGAAACGCAAACGCAAACGCAAACGCAATAGCATGCGATTTCATGTGCGATTTTCGTTGCGTTTGCGATTTCTTCAATAAGTAAGGAAAACCATGCGATTGCGATTAAAAATGCAGAACGCAAAACGCAAACGCAACGCATCGAAAAACGCGTGTTTTTTTGCGTTGCCGCGTTTTCAATAATTTTGAAAAATCGCAAGCGCAAACGCAAACGCAAACGCAAAAAAACGCAGCATGTGGCAGAGTGAAACCACACTGCACTGCATGCACCGCCCAATGCGATTGCACAAAGAATAAGGATCGCATGTGCTCCGTTAAAGGATCGCACGCATTAGTTAGCCACATCAACTGGGTCACACTAGTGTGCCTTTTAAAAGCACATCGGATCGCACTTAAAAACACATCAATGTGGCCTACACTAACTTTTGTGTTTTTAGGCTGAACACACATTACTGAAGCCCATAAGTACTCCCTTAATAAGTGGTAAGAATTAATATTACAAGCGAATGTAGCAGTCCATTGCCATGTTCATTAATCTAATATTAAAGTTCTTGCTAGGTTCATCCTCTTTTATACTTCCCATTGTGTATATCATATCATTGTCATCCATTTGTAAACCTATCGAGCTAGAGACATGAAACTTGGTACAGACACACGGCATCAGAAGCTGAGTTCTCTGCAACATTTCCTGACATTTTGAACCCATTAACTTTAACGGACTTGTAATTAAAGCCCACCTGCCACTTGATTAAATGCATCGGGTCTAATCACATCTAACAACCAAACTGCCCGGTGCTATTGTGTCTGTAAGTCAGTTTTCTGTGAATAGAAGCCACATTGCGCCATCGCATATTCAATACATGTGGTATTTAGCTTTTGCTTATAATACTAATGCATTTAGATTGGGGAATGTTATTAAAGCTTCTTAGTAGGTGTAGTGTTTCCTAAGGGCTTGCCATGGAAAAAGGAAATTACTCAGAAGTCTCCGTACCTTATACTCTTATACCCATAAGGGTATGGCCTCAAAAGTAATTTGGTTTCTATCTGATTTACTGAAGACAGTGCGAAAGAGTGAGGATGCGTCGGAGACTGTCAGGGAATTTGGCGCTGGAGCAGGTCCGTGGGTAAGTGTCTCCTCCTCTCCTGTAAGATTTACTGAAGAACTTCAAATGAGTACTGTTCTTCAGTAATCATATAGAAACCAACTTACTTTTTTGATGACATACCCTTTAATTTGTTAAGCCCATATTTATAAAAAAAGTGGTATCGTAGTTTGCAATACCGTGGGTTTTCGTTACTGTACATTTGTTCGTAGTATTCTAGTATACGTAGAATATAGTATTCTATAGGCGTTCGTAAAGTCCTAGTTTTACAATCGTACATTTATGATCGCAATCGTAGATTTACATCGCTGCCGTACATTTACGATCGCTATTGTAGATTTACATCGATACCGCGCCTTTATAAATACGGCCCTTAGTGATTTATCATTAACTTAATGGAAGCAATTTATCAAACTACAGTGAAGTTGCTCCGTTTGACTGCAGATTAAGATACTTAACATGCACTGAATATCTAATAAGCTATAGGGATGGTCAGTCAGTAATGAAAAAACAAAAGAAAAAGTTGTATAATGTGGGAGGAAAGGGCCCTTGTTCCAGCAAAAGAGACAAAGTCCAGACAAAGACACTTTGTCATCATACAGCCCCGATTTAGGTGCTTAGGAACATGTGTCATATCCATGTACAATGCCAGCTGGAATTATCCGGACACAAGTACAAAGCAATTTATCAACACAAACAATGGGAAAACATTTATAGCAAGAAATATACAAATTCTCATCACCATGAGATAGATAGAACAAAATACAATTTCCAGGCAGACTCTAAGGCTGGTACACAAGTTACAATTCTTCCTCCTGACCGACCATCACGTTTTCCATCGGTCAACCAGGAGGAAGGACTGTCGGTCACGGCATAGTGGCCAGGCCGACATTTTTCCGCAAACCGATCATGGTGTCCATAGACGACCGCGCAATTATACGTGTTTTTCCACCATCTGATCGTCCTTTCCTCCATTTTGGACGAACAATCGGTCAGGCACCGCCAAAAAACGCATGCGATAATTTCAGCCCGATCGACGTATACACTGAACTGTTGGTCGACCGAAATATTGCATTGTGTGTACCAGCCTTTATGCAAACCTATTTCTTCTGAAATTGACACATTATTAATGAGCAAGAGGACGAGGGAAGTTGAAATACAGGTTCCTTAGTGGTGTTTATTTTTGTGGGCCACACTGTGTGACTGTGTCACCCCTAAACCTAGAATAACGAATTACATATTGTTGTCAGTAATTGGAAGGTTTCCTTCCTACCTTTCCTTTACTCCCACGCCGCACCACCTGCCTCTTCGTCTCTTCGCTCCGAAAACCTTTATTCATTTCCAGAGATGATCCGTCCTTTAACGAGATATTTGTTTCCGGAAATCCCTGTTTCCCGATCTGGTTGTAGCCTGTCTTTCTAGTGTGTTCCGATTGGTCTGGTCGGCCTATTTACTTCCTGTGTTCCTTGGTGCTTTGCCTGTTATAGCTTGTGGTTTCCCTAGCTCATGGTGTGATAGTGCTATTGATTTTCTGGTTCATGATACCTGCTTTGTCCTTTTTTCGTCTTTTGCCGCCTGCCCTGATCCTGACCGTACCCTGACTACACTATCTCTTAACCCCTGGGACCCCGCTCTGCTGACCTAGCTCCATTCCTGCTCTGTTTTTGGCTTACTCCTCTTATATCACGCTTTGTCCAGCGCTCCAGCTAGAAGTGCCCAGTCCGCTTCTTGCACTAAGGTTTTTTTCGAGTATTCATGCCTCGGCACAGATACCTTGCAATTGTACCTTGAACCGTGTCCAGTGAGCGCCTCTAGCCTCCGGCAAACGGGGGCTTTTTTATTGGTGAAGCAAGTGGTTATAGATTGAGGTATCAGTGCTGAAGGGATACTCTAGGACTGCGTTACAATTGTAATAATGGAGAAACAAGTACTCAGCAAATAATATTTTCTACATATATTTATTTTTGGGTTGCATGATTTTGTAGACCACATACACAATTGATTTTGTAGACAAAAAGTTAGAATAAATTCAGACGCAAAGGAAAGGGATTTCTGTAGTGAAAAGCTTGAAAATAGGAATTTGTAGGTTTAAACCTACAGTACTAGCAGGAAATTATTTTTTATTATTAATATGACACAGTACTGCTTTCCTCTTCTCCCAATTAAAATGGCGAGCACTTCTATATTTTTGATGTTCATAGTGAAAGTATATTTTTCCCCTTCACAAACTGACCACTTTTTAGATAGAAACACAGAATTAAAACTTCCGAGGACAGAAAAAGTAACAAATACGGTAGCACTACGGAAACCATCTGTGATGTAGTTACACGAATCATAGATTCATTCATAGATTAATCCCCTGTGCATATTGTAAACATTGCATCGTGTTCATTGTCATTTTCTGTGTTATTTCTTACAACATGTGTACGGTACTCTAGAAAAATTAAAAATACTAAAAGGGTCTTCAAGGTTATTCAATAAAAGTTCTTATCGTTAAAAATGGTGCTAATTTTGCCCAACCTTGAATTTGTCTCCAGAACTGATCTTATTAGTAGTAGTTCGCATGGATTTATGAGAAATAGATCATGCCAGACAAATTTAATTTTTTATGAAGAAGTGAGTAAGAAGTGAAGATTCAGGCACAGCATTGGATGTGGTATATTTGGATTTTGCGAAAGCTTTTGATACTGTTCCACTTAGGTGACTAATGTATAAAATGAGGACTGTTGGCCTAGAAGAAAACATTTGTTCATAGATAGAGAATTGGTTATTCACCCCAAGCAGAGAGTGGTGGTTAATGGAGCTACATCTATGTGGGCTAAAGTTCAAGCGGAGTTCCTCAGGGTTCTGTACAGGGGCCCTCTCTGTTTAATCTGTTTATAAATGACTTAGGAGGGGGCATTGAGAGCAAGGTCTCAGTGTTTGCTGATGACACTAAACTATGCAGAGCTTTGGAAACTTCAAATGATGTGCAAGTGCTGCAAGCACCTAGATAGATTATCAAAATGGGCAGCAGAATGGCAGATGAGATTCAATGTTGATAATGTAAGGTGATGCATTTGGGATTTAATAATCCCTGTTGCCACCTACACCATAATAACTCTGTGTTAAGTGCATCTGAAATGGAAAAAGATTTGGGGGTTCTGGTAGATAACAGACTTAGCTGTAGGAAACAATGCCAGGTAGCAACGGCTGAGCTACAGATATTGTCTTGTATAAAGAAGGGATTAGATTCAAGAGAGAAAGATATTATTCTCCCTCTTTACAAGGCACTGGTAAGCCTCATTTGGAATATGCGGTGCAGTTTTGGAATCCCATATCAAAAGGGGAAGCAGGGAAATGGAAGCAGTTCAGAGAAGGTCACAAATTAATAAGGGGAATGGAGGGGCTTGAGTATGCAGGCAGATTAGACAAGTTAGGCTGTTTCATTGGAGAAACGAAAGTTGTGCCTGGGGATTGATAACCTATACAAATATATTAATGGGCCATACAATGAACTCTCTGGTGCATTGTTCACTAATATGTCATATCAGAGCATCGTGGACATCCTTTAAGGTTGGAAGAAAAAGAAGTTTCATCTTCAGGTTAGGAAAGGTTTCTTTACAGTGAGACGGTGAAACTGTGGAACTGTCTTCCGCAGATGTGGTAATGCAAGTTCCATTGAATAGCTTTAAAAATGGGCCTGGATAAGTTTCTAAAATCTAAAAAATATTAAGAATTACTGGTATTAATACATATAGATCTGGTTGATCCAGGGATACTTTCCGATTGCTGTTTGGAGTCAGGAAGGAATCCCCCCCCCCCCCCCCCCCCCCCCCCCCCCATTTTGCTGGGGTTTTTTGCCTTCCTCTGGATCCTGTTAGGTAGGGTTAAAAAAAAAAAAAATAGGTGAATAGGTGGACTTGATGTCTTTATTCAACCTCAATTACTATGTTACTATGTAACCAATCAGATGTTAGGTTTCAAATGTTAAATAATATCTGATTGGTTGGGGCAAAATTAGCACCATTTTTTGCGATTATAACTTTTATTACATCTCCCTTGTATAACTCTGTACACAACAGAAAATTGTGTGTGTTCTTTTTGGTTTGTGTTATTAATCTAGGACTTTCCACTGTCTAATTATTTGCATATACCCCTTAGGACTGTTAAACCCTAAAGTCAAATTTTCTCCTTTTAAATTTGAAATTCTATGGGAGGTAGGAGCAAATATTCTACCTTCTTTGTTTTTTTATTAAAAAGTAATAATCTTTAAACGTTTTCTCATTAGTGCTGTAGCTTTCCATTTCCCAGACTGGCTTGGTAAAAAAAAATTTAAGGTAAAAATATTTTTTATATTGATGTCAGGCAGGTGGAGCTGGCAGTAGAACTTCTAAAGAAAATTACCTTTTAATTAAAGCAAAACTTATTATTAAAAAAAGACACTAAGGGGACGATGCCATATTGGACGTTTCTGCCACATTTTCTTTCCTAATTTAGCACTGACCACGCCATTTTCCAGAACTTTTGGAAATAGCGCAGCGTAGAAAGTCTAAGTTAAGATTGGCACAAACACCTAAACGCCTTTTGGGCCGATGTAGGAAAAAAACGGACGTCTTATCTGACTGGATCACACAGCAGTAAGTGCAGTAAGTTTTAAAGGACAATATACTCACCTTTCCTCCGCTCCTCTTCCTTAGTACCAGAGCAGGATTATCACAAGGCAACCCTAGGCGACTGCCTAGGGCCCAGGAAACTGCTGGGGCCAGGTTCAGAAGCATTAAAAAATTACAGTCTATACATATATGTAGCCAAAAAGGGGCCCTAAATGATGGCCCTGCCTAGGGCCCCATATGATCTTAATCCTCTCTGGTCAGTACCTTCTAACCAGGGTGAGGACCTGAACGGCTGCAACGAACATGCCTTCCTATTGGCCTCGTTGCGCAAGGAGAGAAGGGGGCAGACCTACCGGACCGCATGTAAGTAAATATATGCAGAAAGTTAGCGAACCCAGGGGTGAGCACCTAGCCGTTCAGGTCCTCACCCTGGTAAAAGGTACTGACTAAGGAAGAGGAGCGGAGGAAAGGTGAGTATAATTGTCCTTTAAAGCATCACAGGGACCATGGTCAGGTAAGCCGTTTGGTGTCTTTCTACATGGCCCGTTAAGGTGCCCTACATTAGAGCCCACTTCCGATCAATCTCATTACATTCAATAATTCTTCAGAAATCACCTTTCTATTCTTATTCGTAAAATGAATGGGCGAGGCGGAAACATCGCAATCGTATGACATTCACGAAAAAGAACGGAAATGGTGTTCCTGAAGAATTGATTGAATGGCGTGGGATCAGTCAGGATGGGGTTTCTAGACTATTACACTTTAGGAGGCAAAGTAATGGAGTATGCTATCACTTAAATAAGGCTTTGTTCACAACTAGAAATAAAAAGACCACACAACGCACAGCCCCTGTTTTGGTTTGTCCATTGTTAATGCTCTGTTTGCTATCTTTTTAATTAAAACGCATCCGTTTCCAGACAGAATGCGTTGCCAGCCGTACATTTTCTGACTGTGGTCAATCCGACCCATTAAAAAAGATGCGCCACGCACGTGTTTTGTCCTAGCTTCCTAGAAGCTGACGCTAATCATATAACTTCACAGAGATCCTTCCTCTCTCTGACACAGAAAAGGGATTTTCAGTGCAGTTTGTAAAGAAACCGAGGGAAGCACACACACGTGATTCAACTGCTAACATATTTATTGATAAGAGGTACATTGATTGTACCTGCATAAGGGGGAGCAGGGGAATGAGACCAGGAAAAACGCCAAGCTGAAGCCGGATGTGCAATTTCAAAGATTTCCTCAGTTTGTAAACAATATACATAATAAACATTAAATGTGCCTGTCCCTAACAACATTTCTAATACTCCTCTACCTAACAGATATATATTCCTGGCCAGTTTCTTTTTTAGCTAGCATGGATGCTGAAAACAGAATATTCTAATTTCAGTAACAATTAATAATAATTAAGGATTTAGTATATTACCCTGTGCTCGGAACAGAAGTAAATCAGGAAGGCTGATGCAATGCACGCTGGCTGGAAAACAAACGGAATGGTAAACAAAGAACTTCAAAGTCTTATCAGAGACTTCCATATATAGGAAGATCTGTATAGAAAACACTGTGCCTAGGGATATGTCAGTACTGGGGTTAGGGGGCATGGCCAATAGGGTGCACATGCTCCAGGTGAGTTGTACTGGCAACAACATGGAAGCTTCTTAGTTTTAGAACAACTTCCTACATATACCTAAATGCAACTTACTAGAGAAGTATCTTACAATATATGGTAAGTTAAGTTCTCCTTAAGACGTCTTCGGGCTGGCGACACCAACCCCACCAGGTCGCCGATGCCAGGCAGGCTCACGCGGCCGCCAGTGAGCCCGCTGGCACCGCCGGCCTCAGCGGAGCCGTTTGCCAGCCGTCTGTCTCTTCGTGCTCAGCCATCTACTGCGATGGCATCTGAGTTCCGCGGCGGAAAGCTCCTCTTTTGTATATAAGTTGCAGAAACCCCTAATTCATTCTGATTGGTCAATTTTTTAATGCTTGGGTTGCATGCTTTACATTAACCCAATCAGATTTCAGAAACTTTCCAGTAATCTGATTGGTTAATGTAAAACCTGCAACCAAGCATTAAAAAAATTGACCAATCAGAAATTAATTAGGGGTGTTCTGCAAACCTATATAAAGAGGTGCACTCGCTGCGGAACTCCAGATGCCATCGCAGTAGATGGCTAAGAAAGAAGCGGTTCCGCAACATCGGCTCCGCTGGAGGCCGGCGGTGCCAGGCGGCTCACTGGCGGCCGCAGTGAGCATGCCTGGCATCGGCGACCGAGTGGGGTGGTGTCGCCAGCCCCGAGACGTCGCCCAAGGGCTCTTTTAAGACCGCACACTGGGGGTCCCGGTTCGAGCTGGCGGGACCCCCGCCAAAGGCACTTGTCAGTGCCGCAAGGGCCCTTACAAGGGCCGGGGAGGGGGTCCTGGTTCAGCTGTGGGACCCCTAAGCCCAAAGGCTCTGTTAGAGCCGCAAGGGCACTTGTAAGTGCCGCAAGGCCCTGACAGGGCGGGGAGGGGGATCCTGGTTCGAGCTGCAGGGACCCCTTAAGCCCCAAGGGCTCTTGTCAGAGCCGTCCGGGGGGGTCTAGTTATCGGCTGACTATCGTCCACTTCACGGTGTGCGAAGTAAAACAGCCAGTAACTAGCAGAGCGAAACCAGTACCGCCGCTTTGTAAAAGAAAGCGACGGTACATTGTGTAAGTATCGCCGCGAAGGGGTTAAACGCTTCGTTTAACATTTCGCGGCCGTTTTCGGACATTTATTAATCGCGTTAAAACGCGATTTATGCGTTAATGGTCCGCGAAACAAACGTCCCGCAAAAAGTTACCGAACCTTTATAAATATGCCCCTAATTCTAATGGAATGGGGGTGGGAAGGAATAAAAGAGGCAGGGGTAGGGATCATTCATGGCTGCTATATTTCACAGGGGCTACTGCAGCCGAGCTTTTCTTTGCCTTTTAAAAACTGCTCTACTTATTCTTAAATGAGCTCATCCTCCCCCCTACTCTTCACCTCCAGTTCCATTGAAACATTGTTTTCAAGTAGAGGTAGCGGAGTTCAAGCTCTGTACTCACTACCCCCAATGTTACAATACACAGATATAAATAGCACCCTTGCAAGATTGTTTACTGGCATCTTAGCCACCCACCCCCACCACGAAAAAAAACCTGGGCACGCACAATCGCGCTGCTGAATCTGCTGCCTTGGCATGCTTCGAATCAAGTCCGCCACCTTACTCTCTTTCAGGTTGCTAGCACGTGCTTGTCATATATTGTAGTGACAATATATGTAACACATACGCATAAATGCATTAAAGAACACAGAAACAGAAACCTTACTTGGTGTTGTGGTTTGTCTGTAAGGTCTCATTGATTGCTGATACATAAATTTAATCTGCACGCTTATAACCTGTGGCACTAGACGTTTATTACTTGACCTAAGGTCTGTGACATAGAACCACTGGCTGGCGCTCACCCTGGGTTTAGGCAGCCAGTGCCATATCAAATGCCGGCCTGGAGAACAAGGGAGCAGATCTAACACAGCAAAGTAAAGCTTCTGACGGGTGATGTCTAGGGAGAACATGGACGCCACCCTAGCTCTTTGCCAAGAAGCCTATGCCAAAAAAAAAACGCCTGGGTACAGAATGTATTTCTGTACTGTGCCCGAGCCTCTAATGTTGATCGTGAAGATTTGGGGCAAATTCAGGCTTTTACTTGCGCTGTCCCAATCTCCGCTGTAAATTCTGCTGATGTAAAAGCAGACTCCAAGCAAATGGACTCCCTCCCAGAGCTGCCGGTGTATAGCAACATGTATCTTCTACTTCAGGAGGCAGACCTTCTAATCGCCACTTTGTGGGAGTGTATCTATGTATATGGTGTGTATTACGGGCAGCTCTGGGGAGGAGAGTGGAGTGTTTAAGCTGCGTTAGTCACATTGGAAGGTTCAGTTCTATAACCAGCTATACATGGTCTGGACTTGGAAGTGACTTCTGTCTGTAAGTAACTTTGGGGCATTTTAACTTTTTTGTACCAGTTCCTGAGGGAAAATTATGTACAGTTACGTGTGGTAAAAAATTATGACCAGTCCACTGTGGTACATACATTTGTACCAGTCACTGTGGGGCAAATACTTATACCAGTCCCAGAGGGGCCCAACCCTGTATGTATCAGTCACAACGGTGGACAAAACCTATGAACCAGTCCATTGTGGGCAAAATTATGTATCAGCACGTGGGCAAACATGGTTTACCAGTCACTGTGGGCAAACTTGTATAACCCAGTCACTGTGGGAAAACTTGTATGTACCTGCGTCATGAGGGCATCCAGGTAACAGGGGAGCAACCCACGGGAGGCCCAGGTAGCCCAAATGGGTCCCCATCTGAATGCGCTTGTTCATTACACGGTTTGCGTTGTGGTCCGGGTTCGTTGCGAAATCGGACATGGTGTATAGCCTTAATGTAAAACTAAACTTGACCAGCATTGAAAATAGTTGATTGTGGGTGTTTCACTAATTGACTTCACTAAGGATTAGTATGGTACAGGGAGGTTAAGACTAGAGCGTCCTTTTCATATGCCAATAAGATGGGTTTCCATGTTACACATTGGGACGCCCGTACTGAAAGGGTTCTTAAAAGATATACGCTTTCCTTGAACGGGTTAAAGTGTCGTAAACACCTGCAAGAGTTGCCAGACCCCGAGCCCCGACCGGCCCCCCGAGCCAACATACTCCGTGACCGAATGCCGAAAAAAGGGGGGCGAAGTCCGCCCGCTGTTTAATGCTTCCGGTCAGGGGCTTCGTGTTTTGTGGGGCTCTGAGGTGTCACCAATATTGGAGCATGGCATATTGTACATGTTGTATAGTGGTTGACAAGCCTAATTGTTTCAAACCCAGATTAAATATTGACACTGGTGGCTATTTGTAAACAACTAATTTTGAATAAGCAAACCAGTTCACATGCTGTTTCTGACCTTTTAGTTTCAAAACTATATTGTAAATATTGGAATCTATAATGAACAGACTAAAATGCCCCTTTTACAAAGTAGTGGAGTGCTTTGTATCAAACAAAAAAAAAAAAAAACACTGATGAATGGAATCACCAGTGAAATGAGTGACGTAAGTCTTATTTGAAGAACATATTATCATTATTTTAAATAGTTGCTTTGAGCCACGTTGACACATACTTCCTTTATAATCCTTGGACACATATATAAGGATAACAAGGCGTTTCAGCTGAACCCGGAGTCTCTGAGAACTTGTTTACATTACATATAAAATGGAATTGCCTCATTTAGATTTATTTTAAGACCGATAGAAATGTTTTGTTTGTTTGGGTTTTTTTTGTGTTGAAAAGTCATATTTTCCTGTTTCAAATGAAAGAGGGTTATGGCAAGCCTCAATAAATACAGCTCTGAGCCTCGATGCCTCCCTGTAAATGTGGTACTACGTAACAGTGTATTCCAGGAATCAGACACCTCTCCAACATAATTATTACCTGCTTCCCATGATTAAGAGAAGACATAATAACTATAGTATGAAATCATTGCATTCTCTACTTCTGGTCTCTGCAAAACTATTTCCTCCTTAATGCACATTTTCTGTGTCAGTGTGTAAAGGGCATAATCCACCCTCTTTCCTTTTAAAATGTTTCTATATAATATTTCTCCCTGTCTCCCCCATCCCCAACCGCTATAGTTTTAAGTTCAGAAAGTGCCCCAATATTACTACCTTCCCTCTTTCTCCGCCGCACTGACAGGACCCTCTGCTTGCGGTAGAACATGCAAAGCAGAGGGGCGGGCACCGGCAGTCGCGCCGTGATTGGCTGAGCGCAGCCAATCACAGATTGCTGCTGCCGGGTGTCATGCGGCAGAGGAAGAGGGAAGGTAGTAAGATTTGGTGCAACTTCAAA
>JAACNH010004449.1:0-24107 GCA_019447015.1 Hymenochirus boettgeri | reverse complement strand
ACTTAGTCACAAATCACCAGTGTACAGCCAGCCCTCAGTTCTCTAACCACACAGTGTCACAGCCAGCCCTCCAGTTCACTAATCACCCAGTGTTGTACAGCCAGCCCTCCAGTTCACTAATCACCCAGTGTTACAGCCAGCCCTCCAGTTCACTAATCACCCAGTGTACAGCAGCCTCAGGCACAAATCTCCCAGTGTTACAGCCAGCTCTCCAGTTCACAAATCACCCAGTGTTATAGCCAGCCCTCCAGTTCACAAATCACCCAGTGTCATAGCCAGCCCTCCAGTTCACTAATCACCCAGTGTCACAGCTAACCCTCCAGTTCTCTAATCACCCAGTGCACAGCCAGCCCTCCAGTTCACTAATCACCCAGTGTACAGCCAGCCCTCCAGTTCTCTAATCACCCAGTGTTACAGCCAGCCCTCCAGTTCACTAATCACCCAGTGTCACAGCTAACCTCCAGTTCTCTAATCACCCAGGTACAGCCAGCCCTCCAGTTACTAATCACCCAGTGTACAGCCAGCCCTCCAGTTCTCTAATCACCCAGTGTTACAGCCAGCCCTCCAGTTCACTAATCACCCAGTGTTACAGACAGCCCTCCAGTTCACTAATCACCCAGTGTTACAGCCAGCCCTCCAGTTCACAAATCACCCAGTGTTACAGTAAGTCCTCCAGTTCACAAATCACCCAGTGTTACAGACAGCCCTCCAGTCCACAAATCACCCAGTGTTACAGCCAGCCCTCCAGTTCACAAATCACCCAGTGTTATAGCCAGCCCTCCAGTGCACAAATCACCCAGTGTTACAGTAAGTCCTCCAGTTCACAAATCACCCAGTGTTACAGACAGCCCTCCAGTTCACTAATCACCCAGTGTTACAGCCAGCCCTCCAGTTCACTAATCGCCCAGTGTTACAGCCAGCCCTCCAGTTCACTAATCACCCAGTGTCACAGCCAGACCCTCCAGTTCACTAATCACCCAGTGTCACAGCCAACCCTCCAGTTTCTCAATCACCCAGTGTCAGCCAGCCCTCCAGTTCACTAATCACCCAGTGTCACAGCCAGCCCTCCAGTTCACTAATCACCCAGTGTTACAGCCAGCCCCCCAGTTCACTAATCACCCAGTGTTACAGCCAGCCCTCCAGTTCACTAATCACCCAGTGTACAGCCAGCCCTCCAGTGCACAAATCTCCCAGTGTTACAGCCAGCTCTCCAGTTCACAAAATCACCCAGTGTTATAGCCAGCCCTCCAGTTCACTAATCCACCAGTGTCACAGCCAGCCTCCAGTTTACTAATCACCCAGTGTTACAGCCAGCCCTCCAGTGCACAAATCACCCAGTGTTACAGCCAGCTCTCCAGTTCACAAATCACCCAGTGTTATAGCCAGCCCTCCAGTTCACTAATCACCCAGTGTTATAGCCAGCCCTCCAGTGCACAAATCACCCAGTGTTACAGTAAGTCCTCCAGTTCACTAATCACCCAGTGTCACAGCCAGCCCTCCAGTTCACTAATCACCCAGTGTCACAGACAGCCCTCCAGTTCACTAATCACCCAGTGTTACAATTGAAACAACTGGTTATTGTGAGTCACAATAAATACAGTAACTGCAGTCAGTTTGTAATTAGTGACAATTTGTGACTCAGTCTGATGCACATTTTAATTATAACCTATATAGGCCTATAAATGTATTGGGTGGCCCTCAAAGGTGGTCAGGGACTGCACATGGGACCCTTGAGATCAAATGGGTTGGGCACCCCTGGCCTCTCAGTTAATTCAGGGTGAGATCTGACCTAGAGTCCTGCATCAGGTAGGTACCCACGGTTTACCAAATTTGCAGGTCGGGTTTGGGTAAACTACAGTGCATTTCAATGGGTTGTGGGGTCAGGTTCACTAGCAGATGTGGGGTCTGCTTGCAGGTCTATTTTATTTTCGGGTGTGGTTCGATTGCGGGTCATCTCAGGCCATGGTCACCAATGGTAATACCTACACTATTTACTATATGATAAATGTGTACCTGTTAGTGAAATAAATTGTAAGGTGCCTTCCAGGTGTCCAGTGCTCTGGTTACCTCTATGCCATCAATATCATCCAAGAATAAGGAAAAATAAATGGGAAAACTCAATACGCAAAAGGGAACATCTTACCTTGAACTTACCTCCGTGATCCCAAGATGCAATATGCGATTACGTCCATTATTGCATCGTGGGATCCTGGCAAGGGGACATTTTCCTCGGTTCCTAAGTTCTAATACAGTACCACATTAAGTTGTGTACTACAACGTAGTGTAAAATTAACTTACTTGGTATTGTATGATGAGTGATGCGTTATTACTAGAAAATAGTGCCATGCTAACCCTATATTACATGGGATTGCTGGTTTTAGACTTATTTTAGGGATATTGAATCTCCATGAAAGTACTTCCCCGCCTTCAGTTGACAAAGGCCTAAGGACCAAACATTCAGGGAGATTCAATAAAAGTTCTTATTGTTTAAAATGGTGATAATTTTGCCCAACCAATCAGATGTAGCTTTAAAATGTTACATAAGTTCTGATTGGTTGGGCAAAAATAGCACCAATTTAAATGATAAGAACTTTATTGAATAACCCCATTGTGTGTTATTGGCTGTGTCTGGACATAATAAAGTTGGGAGAACCCCATTTATATAGACTGAAGGTGGGAAGTACTGTAGTGTAATATATTTATCATATACATTACTACAAGCCTAGAATGGCTCCAACATTTCAATCCAAATCAGACCTCAGCACTGGTCATCCAGTCGAACACAGGACTGTTAAACAAAATTAGTATGGGGGGCGGAGTCTGACCATCCATATGGCGGCCGGATGCTAGTGGAGCTCCGGGTCTGGGAGCGCTGGACGAGGGGACTAGAGCTACAACAAGCGGACTTTAAGCACTCTCATGAACAGTCCTGCCCCAGCAACCAACATGCCTCCAAAAGGACCCAAAGCGAGCCCAGAGGCGATTTACTGGGCTATGTCACCCGGCCAGAAGGCGGCACCCACGCCGTACCAGGCCTCAACCCCTAAAGCACAAGACCCGGATCCATCTCCCATCACCAAACAGGACCTGGACAGGCTCTATGCGAACCTCGAGAAAGCGATAAAAACAGCCCACAAAACCACGCTAGCGAGAGGTATAGGCAAGAGCTGCATAATTTGGGTGACCGGGTCGCGGGAATAGAAAACAAGCAGAGCCACATGGCAAGATACTGCACCCAACTAGAGGGGGACATAGCAGAGCTCCGAACACAAATATCGGAGTTACAAACAGCGCAGGAGGACGCCGAGAATAGAAGCAGAAGACAGAACCTAAGACTGCGGGGCATTCCAGAAACAGTACAGGATCTTAACCCATCCTAGAACAGTTGTCCACCAGATTGCCCCGCAACTACAAACGCGCGATTTAATACTAGACAGGGCCCACAGAGCCCTAAGGCCCCCACCAGGCCCCGACAGCCCACCAAGAGACTGTGATAGTAAGATTCCACCTATACACCGCCAAAGAGCCATTATCAAGGCAGCCCGTAACCATGAGACCCTGAAACAAGATGGCTACACAATCCAAATCTACCAGGACATATCTCCAAACACACTACAGAGAAGGAGAGAGATGAAGCCAATACTCGAAAAGCTCAAAAATCAGGGCCTCAAATATAGATGGGGCTTCCCATTCGGCTACTTGTAAATCACAATGGCAAACGGCGTCTATCGCATCCCCCGACGAAAGCAACCTCCTCCTCCAGAAAGGGCTGGAAACCCGAGACCTAAAACACAGGGGCCCAGAAACCCATCGAATTCCCCCACCAACAGATAACTGGACAACAGTATCCTCAACATCCCCACGCAGGGGCGTCAATTCCCCCGCTCGAACCCCTAATACCCCCTGATCAATACTATTTAAATGGAACTTTGGAAAATGGAAATTTGAACAACTAGGAGGGGGTTAATTTGAAATAGGCCTCTTGAACTCACAGCTGGGAATTGCGAACCCTGGGGAAATTTACCCACCGCAGTGCGAAGGGATGGATGAAACGACTGAACCAGAGGATTGCTCCGGCCACGACCACAATCTACCCAACCCACAACGATTAAATGGTGAGGACCAACTCCAGATAAAAAGGTCGACCACAAAAATAACCAAAACGGATTACAAAAACCAAAAGCAAAAGAGTAAAACCCAAAAAGACAACACGGACACAGGATAACCTGGACCTGGAAAAACACGACAAAAAACACCACGGTTAACCCAAAACCCACCAAATGTATATTCATTTTAGTAACGTCCGAAGGACGACAGCACCAACCATAACCCTCCTAAAGAGACCAAAACTCCATACCCACGACCTGTTAATCATCTATTGACGAGTACATGAGAAACATAATGGAAACAGCCGGACTTAGGATAAGGTCAAAACTAGAAAACTCTACCACCCGCTTTGACTAAGACATTATGTGTTAATACCACAAATAGATCTCTTAAAGTACAGCACAATACTTTTTTGGTGAAAAAACGGTTAGATACTGTATCTTTGTACTTATATTCCCCCTCCCTCTTTCCCAAATATGAAAATGTCGAAATACACTCTAGTATAAGGTTAAGATAGATACCATAGTTTAAAAATAATTACAAATATTAGGCAATGATACCAACCCTACTACAACACGGTGGAATAGCTATAGCGGGGGGGTTAGGCCGTTTACTGCCCCATACTGTAATAGCCCACTAGCCTCTGTCCACACGTGCAAATACAGAGATCGAACGGAACGAAACTGGAATAACCCAGACTGCCCCAGATAGATAGACCAGATAAGAAGGCACAACGCCAAACTAATATAAAAAATGTTGTTCTCCATGTGCCTTTTAAACCTCCTCCCCGCCACTAAGGGGGGGGGGCTGATAAGCGATCTGGTCCATAGAGCGGAGGGGAGACGGGGGACACAGGCCTCTACAGACACTAGAATAAACCAACAGATAAGCCAAGAACGGAGGGGTAGGGCACTGGTTGTCCCACATGGTAATAGCCCACTAGCAAATGATATAGATACGAACCAGATGATTGGGCTGGAGAAAACCGGTGAGTCTTAAACTATTTACTCTAAACGTCCCAAGGTAGACCAAAGAACCTCTGGATGTATACTATCCTTATTAAATAGAAGCTTAATCAATCTTTAGTGCTCTCCCCCCCCAACCAAGGAGATGCATCTACCTAAATAACAGACATCACCCCTCCCCTGAGTGTAATGTTCCTCTGCCTCTGGTGGGAACGAAAAAGCTTGCCCCCAGGAAACCCCGTGATAAGACAATCTAGAAGTCAGTCCACCTTTGTTGTCCAGGATAGATCACCCCCAATACAATACCAACTGCCCTTTTGATGGCGCTCCCGGACCACGGGCACCGCCCATCAGGCTATCCGTCCCTCATATTTAGTGACAAGAAATTGGTCACAAAGTTAAAATTGATACAATTGAGAAGACATACTTAATGTCATCTCCGTTTATTTCAGTTATTTTATCTTATGTTTTCTTCTGGTTTTTTGTTATTGTTTAGACACTTACCAACACTTAAATTGCAATATGGGATCCTGGCTCGGCTCTTCCCGGGAACAAGAAAATTCCTCTGGTGTTTGGGTGGTGAGTACGCTCTGGTCCTGAGTCTCCTCTCATGGCGAACACAGCCACACACATATATCCATACTTACACAACACGTCAAAGGCCTCAATAACCCCGACTTCCGGGTATCCACGCTCAGGAGGGGAGGGCATGTGGTGGAAAGAGATATATTTAGAGTAACACATAGCACTGGAGGCCACGTCCTACAATGGGAACAGAGTCAAGCTCAATATAATGACCAAGAATGGTTACACTACAATCAATTAGCACATACATACGAAAAAATCAAACGACACACTGGCACCCAGATCACACCATTCGAAAAAATCTGCAAAACAATCTCCATCAACACAGCACAATCTCAAAATATTCTATACTGAATGAATATGGCCACGCCCCCAAACCAAACTTCATAAACAAATGGGAGAACCTGCTGGGGGCCAATCTGGAGATAGAGCAATGGACAAGGATATTCAATTCTCTGAGTAAAATGCTCCACAAATATAATCCGCAGGAAAAGCATTCAAAATCCTGCACCACTGGTATATGTCCCCCCAAAAAAACCCACATGATCTACCCACAATCATCTCCTCTTTGCTATAGAGGATGCGGACTGTTAGCAGATTTAAAGCACTGCTGGTGGGACTGCACGGAGGTGCAAAAACTGTGGAAGGAATGTGAGCTATTAATCCAAGAGGTTCTCCGCACCACAGTAACCCTGGACCCATGGTCCACACCACAATAACCCTGGACCCATGGTCCGCACCACAATAACCCTGGACCCATGGTCCACACCACAATAACCCTGGACCCATGGTCCACACCACAATAACCCTGGACCCATGGTCCACATCCACAATAAACCCTGGACCCATGGTCCACACCACAATAACCCTGGACCCATGGTCCGCATCACAATAACCCTGGACCCATGGTCCACACCACAATAACCCTGGACCCATGGTCCGCACCACAATAACCCTGGACCCATGGTCCGCACCACAATAACCCTGGACCCATGGTCCGCACCACAATAACCCTGGACCCATGGTCGCACCACAATAACCTGGACCCATGTCCGCACCACAATAACCCTGGACCCATGGTCCACCACAATAACCTGGACCCAGGTCACATCACAATAACCCTGGACCATGGTCCACACCACAATAACCCTGGACCCATGGTCCGCATCCACAATAACCCTGGACATGGTCCACACCACAATAACCCTGGACCATGGTCCGCACCACAAAACCTGGACCCATGGTCCGCACATCACAATAAACCTGGACCCATGGTCCACACACAATAACTGGACCATGGTCCGCACACAATAACCTGGACATGGTCCGCACCACAATAACCCTGGACCCATGGTCCGCACCACAATAACCCTGGACCCATGGTCCGCACCACAATTAACCCTGGACCCATGGTCCGCCACACCAACAATAACCCTGGGCCCATGGTCCACACCACAATAAACCTGGACCCTGGTCCGCACCACAATAACCTGGACCATGGTCCGCACACAATAACCTGGACCCATGGTCCACACCACAATAACCCTGGACCCATGGTCGCACCACAATAACCCTGGACCCATGGTCCGCATCACAATAACCTGGACCCATGGTCCACACACCATAACCTGGACCCATGGTCCGCACCACAATTACCCTGGACCATGGTCCGCACCACAAAACCTGGACCCATGGTCCACACCACAATAACCCTGGACCCATGGTCCGCACCACAATAACCCTGGACCCATGGTCCGCACCACAATAACCCTGGACCCATGGTCCACACCACAATAACCCTGGACCCATGGTCCACCCACAATAACCCTGGACCATGGTCCGCACCACATAACCCTGGACCCATGGTCCACTCACAATAAAAACCTGGACCCATGGTCCACACCACAATAACTGGACCCATGGTCCGCACCACAATACCCTGGACCCATGGGTCCGCACACAATAAATGGACCCATGGTCCACACCACAATAAACCTGACCATGGTCCGCACCACAATAACCCGGACCCATGGTCCGCATCACAATAACCCTGGACCCATGGTCACACAACAATAACCCTGGACCCATGGTCCGCACCACAATAACCCTGGACCAGCGTCGCACCACAGTAAACTGGACCCATGGTTCCAATCACAATAACCCTGGACCATGGTCGCCCACCACAATAACCCTGGACCCATGGTCCGCACACACAATAACCCTGGACCCATGGTCCACACCACAATACCCTGGACCCATGGTCCGCATCACAATAACCCTGGACCATGGTCCACACCACAATAACCCTGGACCATGGTCCAGCATCACAATAACCCGGACCCATGGTCCGCATCACAATAAACCTGGACCCATGGTCCACAACCCAAAACCCTGGACCCATGGTCCACACTCACAATAACCCTGGACCCATGGTCCACACCCACATAACCCTGGACCATGGTCCACATAACAAATAACCCTGGACCCATGGTCCGCACTTTTGACAAAACAAATCACATTACCTCACAGTGGTGTGCCAGCACTAGGACCCTTATAGCCGCCTCTTGGAAACAACCCACCCCCTCTAAACAACAACTAGTGTCAAAAATATGGTGGTGTGCGAAAATGAGTTGGTAGTTAACAGGACCAGGGGTACAATGAAGTTATACGATATGGTCTGGAACCCATGGTTAAGCACAATGGGCTCCTGGGGGCGGCCGAGCCGGGCCAAAGGTAATAACTGCTGTGAAACATTATGGAGGGAGGACCTCCTAACCGCAATGGTAGTAATAATAGATGACATATGTAAGTGTTATGTTCTTTTCTTTTCTTTCCCTTCTTTTAATTATTTTATTGTCAACCATATACGTACTGTTAGGTATAAGGACATAGGGGGAAGGACAACGTCCAGTTCTTAAACCCTAATTTCTAACTATATTTATGCATATAATCTTTGCCTACAAGAAAAAAGGTAAAAAAATAGAAAAAAAGAAGAGATGTCACTGTTTGATATGAGAAAATATACCTGTTATACAGTCTAATTACAAATGTTAATATGTACAAATTTATACCTATGAATATCTCTTCATAAAAATATTTGGAAAAAAAAAAAAACAAACAAATTAGTATAAAGTAAAGGAACAAGTAAAGAGGGAATATAGTAAGAAAAAAGAAATGAGACAGAAGCAAAAAAGAAAGAAAGATCAAGGAGAGGAAAAAAGAAGAAAGAACAGGTTTAAACAAGGGGCCCAAAGCCCACAAGGCACTCAAGTCTGCATATAAGGCACCAAAATAAAACATTATTCATTATTTATTAAATAATAAATTTATTATATTTTTATTAAATCGCCTCTAAGAATAAAGTACCCCCGTAGTGGACACTGATAACAATAGCGTATTACATTTTATACAAAACTCATCTTATTCAACATAGAAAAAAAAAAGAAACAAACCAACCGACATATAACGTAAAACAATAAAATCATGCGCAGTGAACCCCCTAAAAAAGTATGTGGCCTGGCCAATTCGAAATGTGGCACAAAAATATGTATGGAGAGGCCACAGCGGTAAGATAGGAATCATGTTTATGTATCCCCACATAGGCACGAGCGTAGCACAGAATGACAAGTTATGTGGAAAGGTAGGCAAATGTAGCTTGTAAGTAGATCCGTTCCACAACTCATATAGTGCAGGTGTTACCGGGCCAAAAAGCAAACACTAGCGGCTCACTGAGGTACAATATATAGGCTAATCAGCCAAATAGCACACAGAAAATGGATGGATCTCACCCAGGGAATAGTGAATTGCCACACCGGGCGCAGTCCATATCGCCAAGTCCGTTCTGCCTTCTAGCATGCAGACAAGTCACGAAGGGGAGGGATTCCTATCCGTAGAGCCAGGTAGGGAGTTACGCGTCCAGTTCAGCTGTAAGACCAACACACGTTTCAAGGCACAGACACAGCATCTTCTTCCGGGTCACATGGTAAACTGTTGGTGTTCTGGGATTAAATACCCTATTGGTATATAATATCGGTACAAGTGGAAACATCCAGTTCTCTATTTTTAGTTCCTTCGTGGCACATTTCAATAAGCAAGACCCAGATATTCTTTTAAAGTATGGAGCTAACATATAAATACACAATATATTCAAATATAGTTCAATGAACCCTATTCATGTAACAAATAAGAAAAAAGAATAAGACAATAAATATATATACAATTATTACATACATTTTCAACACACAAGGCTGCAAGGCATTTTCAAGAGCTATAATAGCTATATGGCTAGAGGAATATATTAAACTGTAGATCCTCATCATCCCTAAAGGGGATTTGCTTTTCATTAAATAGATCCGCCTAAATTTTTCTGGAGGTATATTTATTCCAGTACCTCCTCGCACTGGTGATGACACTCTTTCAATCCCCCATACTGTTAAGTCCATGGGACGTTTGCCTTATCTAGCCATGTATTATTTTATGTGCTCTAAAATGGCTTGACAACCAATGTTTGGCCAATGTGTGGAGCTCTACGAGGAATAATCCTCGGGGTTTCTGACAAAAAGGTCACAAATAGATTTGTCAGATCGCAGGATGAACCAATATTTTTAAAAAGCTGGTTCACCCAATCCCAATCATTATTGAACTCGGTTATTAAGTTCACTGTGGGTTGGGTATCTTTGTTGATCTTGCTCCTAAATACCAATTCCTCTCTGTTTGAGTACTTAGCTCTTTTATAGGCCTTTTTAAGCCAATTGGATGGATAGCCTCTTTCTGAAAAACGAGTAAACAGTTCAGAGGCTGCTTTTCAAATTCCTTATTAATGTACAATTACGTTCGGCTCTCAAATATTGACCAATTGGAATGCCTTTAAGGAGTGGCGTTGGGTGCATACTTTGAGCTCGAAGGAGGCAGTTTCCTTCCGATAAAGTTTAGTATGCAGTTCCCTCTGATCTCATGATATTTAAGTCTAGGAAGGGGATACAATGAAGATCAGCCTGATAGGTAGAATGTAAGTTCCAATCGTTAATATTTAACATTTTGGCAAACTGATGTAACTCTTCAATAGGTGCATCCCACAAAACAAATATGTCGTGATATGTGATATTATTCAAGGCTTCCATAAATAAATCATTTGAAAAAAACATAGTTCTCCCATGCCCCAGGTAGAGGCACACGTATGTAGGGGCACAAGCAGTGCCCATTGTGTGCCTCTTACCGGTGGTAGAACTTGTTATCGAATGTAAAGAAATTGTTGTAAGTACAATTTCAAGCATTTTAATATCAAAGAGGAACGTTTTTCATATTAGAGCTACGTGTATTCAGGCACCTTGTAATCACCTCTATACCTTTAAGTGAGGGATCGAGGGGTTAAAAGCTTCAACGTCAAGACCTACTAGATATGTATTTTCCTTGACCTGAATCGAGTCAATACGTTTATGATATCGAGAGTGTCTTTCAGATAAGATGGTACTGTATCTAAGAAAGGACGTAGAGCTCGATCAACAAATTTTGATATATTTTCAGTAGGGCTCCCTACCCCTGAGATGATAGGGAGACACAGGACTTTCCTTTTTATTCTCCACTTCTCCTTTCTACATAATGACTGAATGTGCAGACATTGTCAGTTGGAATTCATTTTACCCCCGATAACACATTTAACCCCATTGGATAACAGAGGATATGGTACGGAATAATAGACAAAGTTAATATCAATAAAGCGCCAGGACCAGATGGATTGCATCCTAGGATTTTAAAAGAGCTTAGTTCAGTTCTAGCAAGACCACTGTGTCTCATCTTTTCAGATTCGCTTTTGTCTGGGGTGGTGCCGCTGGATTGGAAAAAAGCCAAGTTATACCAATATTCAAAAAAGGTAGTCGTTCACAGCCTGGTAACTATAGACCTGTAAGCCTAACATCAGTGGTAGGGAAGGTGATGGAAACTTTGTTAAGGGATCATATCCTTGACTTTGTCTCCAGAGATTACTTATTAGTAGTAGTCAGCATGGATTTATGAGAAATAGATCATGCCGACAAATTTAATTGGTTTTTATGAAGAAGTGAGTAAGAAGTTAGATTCAGGCACAGCTGTGGATGTGGTATATTTGGATTTTGCAAAAGCCTTTGTACTGTGCACATAGGCGACTAATGTATAAACTGAGGACGTTGGCCTTGAAGAAAACATTTGTTCATGGATAGAGAACTGGTTATTGTACCGCAAACAGAGAGTGGTGGTTAATGGAGCTACATTATGTGGGCAAGTTCTAAGCGGAGTTCCTCAGGGTTCTGTACTGGGCGCTTTGTTAATCTGTTTATAAATGACTTAGAAGGGGCATTGAGAGCAAGGTCTCTGTGTTTGCGATGACACTAAATTATGCAGAGCTTTGGAAACTTCCAATGATGTGCAAGTGCTGCAAGCAGACCTAGATAGATTATCAAAATGGGCAGCAGAATGGCAGATGAGATTCAATGTTGATAAATGTAAGGTGATGCATTGGGATTTAATAATCCCTGTGCCACCTACACCATAAATAACTCTGTGTTAGTGCATCTGAAATGAAAAGATTTGGGGGTTCTGGTAGATAAAAAGACTTAGCTGTAGAAAACAATGCCAGGTAGCAACAGCTAGAGCTAGCAAGATATTGTCTTGTATAAAGAGGGGAATGGAATCAGAGAGAAAAATATTATCTCCCTTTTACAAGGCACTGGTAAGGCCACATTTGGAATATGCGGTGCAGTTTTGGAATCCATATACAAAGGGACATCTTGGAAATTGAGGCAGTTCAGAGAAGGGCAACTAAATAATAAGGGGAATGGAGGGGCTTGAATATGCAGGCAGATTAGACAAGTTAGGCTGTTTACATTGGAGAAGCGGCGGTTTGGTGGGGACATGATAACCTATCACAATATATTAATGGCCCATACAGTGAACTCTTGGTGCATTGTTCACTAATAGGTCATATCGAGGACTTGTGGACATCCTTTAAGGTTGGAAGAAAGAAGTTTCATCTTCAAGTTAGAGGAGGTTTCTTTACAGTGAGAGAACGGTGAAAACTGTGGAACTGTCTTCCAGCAGATGTGGTAATGGCAAGTTCATTGAATAACTTTAAAAAAGGCCTGGATAAGTTTCTAAAACTAAAAAATATTGAGAATTACTGGTATTAATGAATATAGATCTGGTTGATCCAGGGATACTTTCCGATTGCGTTTGGAGTCAAGAAGGATTTTTTTCCCCTTTTTTAGCTGGGGTTTTTTGCCTTCCTCTGGATCAACTGTTAGGTAGGGTTAAAAAAAAAAATAAATAAAAAAAAAAAAAAGTGAATAGGTTGGACTTGATGGACGAAAGTCTTATTCAACCTTATTACTAGTACTATGTGTACTAGTTACTATATATGAGAAAGGTATATGGGTATTATAGGAAGCGAGACCACCAAGGTAAGAAAGTGTGACCCATGATGTCATACACTAATCTAAATGTGTTTTATTCAACAGCTACACCGTTATTTGAAGAACCTTCAACATATTCCACAGAAGGATTTCCCAGAACTTTCAATGACTATGGAGAATATGTAACTAATTACGGAATTTATATCAACCGCAGATATGAGAATTCTTTTCTTATATTTACTTCATATAATTTTTCTGTATATTATAACAGTATTGGGACCATCACACCCTTGGCTCATCAGAGCAACAGAAAATATCTCCTCCCTTAATAACATGAAGAAAAACAGCACAAAAGTAAATAGACTTGTAAATAATTAGTGTATTTGTATTTGATAGGAACGGTAATTACATTATTCCATTATACAGAAATGGTTTTCATTTACAGCCTGGTAACTACAGACCTGTAGGTTAACATCAGTGGTGGGAAGATACTGGAAACTTTGTTACGGACCAGTAACAAATATGAATTAGCTTTATAGTAGTCAGTAAATTAGGGCCTTGTCTATCCAGAGTGCTCTTTTCTGGAGTTAAAGCCACTAAATGATTTATTATGGATAACGCGGCTTTAACCTCTTCCTTGCACCATCTACTCGATTATCGCTGAAGGCTCCTGTGCAGCCACCTGCCAACTAATTCAACTAGAAAGGGAAAGTTTAAGTATAAACTTTGAATTCGGCTTCAAAGACCAGATTTTGGAAGTGAATGTGTGTGTTTGTAAAACTCAATAATGGCAATGATGAGGATATTGTTGTTTTTTACTTACCCTTTAATATCACATGAATGAATGGACAGGTCAGTAGGGTGTGTTACCTGTGTCAGGTTGGGGTTTAAAAAAAATAACTTTTTTGATTATCGGTCAAAATTTGTTGTTTGACTATAGTGTACCCTTTAAGTATGCTGTCACAGAAATGGAAGGGTAGGTCAGTAGGTGTGTGTACCTGGGTCAGGTTGGGGGGGTTAAAAATTTGTTGTTGACTATAGTTACCTTTAAGTATGCTGTCACAGAATGGAAGGGTAGGTCAGTAGGTGTGTGTACCTGGGTCAGGTTGGGGGTAAAAAACCAAACTTTGTTGATGATTAGTCAAAATTATTTTTTTGACTATAGTTACCCTTTAAATATGTCTGCCATGGAAATGGAAAGGTAGGTCAGTAGGTGGGTGTACCTGGACCAGATTGAAAGTTAAAAAAAAGCTTTTTTTGATGATTGATATTTTTTTACTTTAGTTACCCTTTAGTATAGCTGCCACCGTAATGGAGGGGTAGGTCAGTAGGTGTGTGTACCTGTGTCAGGTTGGGAGGGGTTAAAAAATTTTTGTTTGACTATTGTTATCCTTTAAACTGACAGTGTGCTCTGGTAGCTTCCTATAGAAATGTCCATCTACAGCTTTATGTGCTTCTCCAGCAAGGTATCGTTTTAGATAAAGATCTTTTCACAAGCAGGGATGGGTCTTTGATCAATAAGAGCCATGAATGATAGTTTCCAACCTATGAACTTTAAAGGATCACCTGTAAAGTAGTTAGGTCTGGAGGAGATAGTCGATTATTGTCAATGCACTTGCAAGTATCTGAGCAAGACTAGGCAATTGTGCAGATGATGATGAAGGGTTGGGTTGGGGGGTTTGCTTAGGTTGGTAAGAAACAGTTTCTGGATTCAGGAGAGTGCTCTGTGCTCTGGCAGGAAAAAGTCGAAAAAAAACTGCTGATTCTTTGTCGATATATATAGTTCTTAGGGGAACCCTCTGTTGTAGTGAGGAGGTTTTCTTCCCGATCGCATTTCTTCTGTTTTACTGTGATCCTTATTGTGTATTCTTGGACGGTAGGTATGGAGAGAGAGGGGCTCAGTTTATTTAATTTGCAGGTTGTTGCTTATGGCCTCATTTATTTTTATATACCCAATTGTCCTGGGGACTGGTGCCCGCTTTGGTCTGGTAAGCCCCAGCATCTGCTTCAGCAGTAAAGCTCTCTCTCTGTTTTCTGAATTGGCTTACATTTTGTTGTACCTTCTGTCTCCCCCCAGCCCCTATGTCTCTTTCAGAAGGACAAGGTCGCCTGAGGATCCTACGCCCACCTTAATAAAAAATGCAACTACAAAATCAAGATTTTGCCAGGATGTGAGGCTTGATTGCCAAAAGGAACACAGATAAGCTCTGTGTTACTTGTGCTGGGAAATTAAAGGAAGAAAATCCCCCTCGGTGTAATGTAGTGTTCTTCTTGTTCTTGTTCTTAAAAGACAGCTTCTTTCAGGTATATCTGTTGTATTCAATTAGTCAACTGACATGAAATGTAGTTCTTGAAGACGTTTGCTAGTCATCCGACTGGATCTCTCAATTCAGAATGACTTGTACAAGAATCTGTGGCAATTATGTACCCTGGAAAATCCCAATTAGCATATCACAGCCAGGTGTTAAGGGCTGTGATTAGATAGTGGCTAAGAGGTGTTATAGGAACGCCCAGAGAGTAGGTGTGTTAAAACAGCATTGTACATGGCAGACAGTTGGTGTCGAACCCCCCCCCCACCTCTATTTAGGCTTGGTTCTTATTTTCACATAAATGGCCTCCTTAACACCTCTCTTGAACCAATCACGTTCCTTCGCCAAATGTTTACATTACAATCTTCAAAGGTATGTCCTTTATCCTTAAGATGCAGGTACACGGCTGAGTCTGACCCGAGGTACTGGCTCTTCTGTGCTGGGCCATATGTTGATGCAGTTGCTGTTTGGTCTCCCCCCCATACAAATCAGAGCATTCTTCACTGCATTGCGTATATGATGTCACTCTTCACTGCACTGCGTATATGATGTCATTTTTCTGCACTGCACTGTGGATATGATGTCACTCTTCACTGCACTGCATATATGATGTCACTTTTCTTGTGTTTGGTATTGGGTTTTCGGATGTACCAATTGCTGCCTCAGTGTGTTGTTCGGTTTAAAGCAGACAGGGATACGGTGTTTTTTGAAAATTCTTTTAATTTCTTTGTACGTTGGTATTCTTGTTCATTTTTCCTTCTACTTCTTTTGACAAAGGCCCAGTCTGGATATCCACAAGGTTTAAGGGCTCCTCTGAGATGTTTCATTTCTTTAGCCTTCGCCTCTGTGCTAGTGGGGATGTTCTCGGCTTGGTTGCAGGGTTCTGATGACCCCCAGCTTGTGATCTAAAGGGTGTGGGGAGTCAAACATAAAATACTGATCTGTGTGTGGTTGGTTTTCTGTAAACCTCTACTTCCAGTTCTTTTCCTTAGCTTCTACCAAGCAGTCCAAGAAAGCCAGTGTTGTTGTGTTCCTCTTCCCTGTAAATTTGATGTTTTGGTCCACCGCATTAATGTGTTCTGTGAAAGCTGTACTTCTTCTGGTGGATTTTAACTCAGGTGTCCCACATATCTGAACCAGTGGGTAGGTGCTATGCCCTAAAGGTATTAAGCGCCTGTTTTTCTACCCCTCCATGTAAAGGTTGGCCACAATGGGTGAAACTGGAGATCCCATAGCACATCCATGTTTTTGCTTATAGAACTTATCCTGTATTTGAAATAGGTGGGTATTCAGGACACAGATCTAGCAAGGAACACACCTGTTCTGGGTTGAGATCAGTCTGCTGGTAAGAGTGCTGTCTTGGCCCAGCCGTTTTCTCACCATGTCAACAGCCTCCTTGGTGGGTATACAGGTGAAGAGAGATGTCACATCATAGGACACCATAGTTTCTTCTGCACCAAGTATTATATCTTCAATCCAACACCAACTGTCTGCCATGTACAATGCTGTTTTGACCTTACTCTGGGCGGTTCCTATAACACCTCTTAGCTTGGCTATCTAATCCCGCCCTTAACACCTGGCTGTGATATGCTAATTGGGATTTCCAGGGTACATAATTGCCACAGATTCTTGTAAAAGTCATTCTGAATTGAGAAAGCCAGTCGGATGACTAGCAAAACGTCTTCAAGAACTAAACTTCAAGTCCAGTTGATCTAATTGAATATAACAGATTAACCATGACACTGGATGAATGAGAATCTTCACATTTTTCAGGCTAAATATCCAACCCAACCAGAAGAGACGAATATCTCTCAGAGATCTTGGAAAGGGAAGAAGTTTTGGATTCAGAGGTTGTTGAGGATCAACTACTAGAGCAAATGGAGGTAACCCCTAGTAAAGAACAGGAACCCCTGGAAGAGGGTGAGGATTTGGGATTAGGAAGATTTTTTTCCTTCATAAAGAATTGGGAGCTGCCACCTAAAGTAGATGCTCCAGTTGCCCCTGACTATAAAGTACTATGCTCCCTCTGGAGGACACTTCATCTTTAAGATCCTATGGATGGAAGGCGGAGGCTAGTTTAAGAAGACTTTTTTAGAAGCAGGGGCAGCGATCAGGTCTCTATTGCATCAGTCTTCTGTAGCAAAGGCCTAAGGATTGGCTGGGGCAATCTAGAAAATAGTCTCAAAGGGAGAGATTCTTTATGTCAAGTAGCCAAAGACCTACCAATTTTATTCAGAGCAGCAGACTATTTACTGTATGTGACACTTCAATGTCAACTGTAAAATTGGCAGCCAGGGCAGCGGCTTCATCATCGGTGGCAAGAAGAGTATAAGTGGGCAGCGACCTCAAACCTCAAAGACCATCTATGCGGATTACCTTTTGAAGGGGGTAGATTGTTTGGATCAGGATTAGATCCACACTTGAGTAAGAGAGGAGAAGAAAGTGTGGGGGTCCTCCACAGGACAGAAAAACATTCTGGAAAACTTTTCACTTCTTTCGTTCTCAGAGGCAGAGGAGGAAACAGATTTTTTAGGGATAGACAACCACCCTTCTCACGAGGAAAGAGGTCGAGGTCGTGGTACTTTCAAAGTCCTTTTTCCCATGACGCCAGGCTGGTGGGGGGTCGGCTAAGGCATTTTTCCAGGCCTGGACCAGAATAACATCACACAGATGGGTATTGGAAACTATAACTCTAGGTTATGCCATAGAGTTCCTTATATCCCGAAAAAAGACCATTTGTTATATTCCAAATCCTCGTACACCAGAGAAGAAATTAGTCTTCCCAAGCCATTTAAGGTTTCGACAAAGGGGTGCTTGTCTCAGTACCCCAACAGAAAGAAGGAAGGGGGTCTATTCCCCGGTATTCTTAATCCCCAAACCAACGGAAAAAAAAAATATTGTACCATCATAGACACTCAGATACTAAACAAATTCATAAGAAAACAACATTTCAAAATGGAAACAGTCAAGTCTACAGTCAGTAGATACTCCCCTAGATTACTTAACGTCCTGGATGTTCAAGACACCAACTTACAGTCCCAATAAGCCCATCCATTAAAAATACCTGAGAATAGTGATCCAGGCATCCTTACGATAAATATTTCAATTCACAATTCTTCCTTTCAGAATCTCGTCTGCTCCATGAGTGTTTACAAAATCATGATGTTAATTTCATATACCTCCATCAACAGGGGGGGGAGCATAGTCCCTTACCTCAACGACTGGTTGATCAGAGACAATCTCAGGAACTCCTCAACAAAAACATTCAGTGCACATAGAAACTCTTCAAAGGCTGGGTTGGATTATAAAACCCTTAGTTCTGCCGCATCCTATAGACATAACAACAGACGCAAGCTCATCAGGATGGGGAGCACACTGTTGCGGACTTTCATCCCAGGGGAAGTGGTCTCCGAAGAAGGTAAAGACTTTCTCAAAATTTCAAGGAAATGAAAGCATTTTTTGTTGTTCTTCAACATTTTCAATCAAAGATAATTTGAAGGATAATTGTATGTCTATTAACAACAGACAATTCAACAACGGCAGCCTATGTGACCAACAGCAGAGGCTATGCGAAGCAGGGGACTTCTGCCAACTGGCCTTACAAATAAGTTTTGGGCAGATTTTTTTTTTTAGCTTTTCGGTAACATACATTAAAAGGATCAGAAAATATTTGGGCGGATAACTAAGCAGAGAGAGGACTGGATCCAAATGAATGTCTTTGACCCAGGTCTTCAATCAAATTGCGAAGCTTGGGGTTTCTAGTTCACAAATCACCCAGTGTACAGCCAGCCCTCCAGTTCTCTAACCACACAGTGTCACAGCCAGCCCTCCAGTTCACTAATCACCCAGTGTTACAGCCAGCCCTCCAGTTCACTAATCACCCAGTGTTACAGCCAGCCCTCCAGTTCACTAATACCCAGTTGTACAGCCAGCCCTCCAGTGCACAAATCCCAGTGTTACAGCCAGCTCTCCAGTTCACAAATCACCCCAGTGTTATAGCCAGCCCTCCAGTTCACAAACACCAGTGTCATAGCCAGCCCTCCAGTTCACTAATCACCCAGTGTCACAGCTAACCCTCCAGTTCTCTAATCCCCAGTGCACAGCCAGCCTCCAGTTCACTAATCACCCAGTGTACAGCCGCCCTCCAGTTCTCTAATCACCCAGTGTTACAGCCAGCCCTCCAGTTCACTAATCACCCAGTGTCACAGCTACCCTCCAGTTTCTAATCACCCAGTGTACAGCCAGCCCTCCAGTTCACTAATCACCCAGTGTACAGCCAGCCCTCCAGTTCTCTAATCACCCAGTGTTACAGCCAGCCCTCCAGTTCACTAATCACCCAGTGTTACAGACAGCCCTCCAGTTCACTAATCACCCAGTGTTACAGCCAGCCCTCCAGTTCACTAATCACCCAGTGTTACAGTAAGTCCCTCCAGTTCACAAACACCCAGTGTTACAGACAGCCCTCCAGTCCACAAATCCCCAGTGTTACAGCCAGCCCTCCAGTTCACAAATCACCCAGTGTTATAGCCAGCCCTCCAGTGCACAAATCACCCAGTGTTACAGTAAGTCCTCCAGTTCACAAATCACCCAGTGTTACAGACAGCCCTCCAGTTCACTAATCACCCAGTGTTACAGCCAGCCCTCCAGTTCACTAATCGCCCAGTGTTACAGCCAGCCCTCCAGTTCACTAATCCCATGTCACACCAGACCCTCCGTTCCTAATCACCCGTGTCACAGCCAACCCTCCAGTTCCTCAATCACATCACACCATCACGCAGTGTCAGCCAGCCCTCCAGTTCACTAATCACCCAGTGTTACCACCAGCCCTCCAGTTCACTAATCACCCAGTGTTACAGCCAGCCCTCCAGTTCACTAATCACCCAGTGTTACAGCCAGCCCTCCAGTTCACTAATCACCCAGTGTACAGCCAGCCCTCCATTCACAATCTCCCAGTGTTACAGCCAGCTCTCCAGTTCACAAATCACCCAGTGTTATAGCCGCCCTCCAGTTCACTAATCCCCCAGTGTCACAGCCACCCTCCAGTTTACTAATCACCCAGTGTTACAGCCAGCCCTCCAGTGCACAAATCACCCAGTGTTACAGCCAGCTCTCCAGTTCACAAATCACCCAGTGTTATAGCCAGCCCTCCAGTTCACTAATCACCCAGTGTTATAGCCAGCCCTCCAGTGCACAAATCACCCAGTGTTACAGTCAGCCCTCCAGTTCACTAATCACCCAGTGTCACAGCCAGCCCTCCAGTTCACTAATCACCCAGTGTCACAGACAGCCCTCCAGTTCACTAATCACCCAGTGTTACAATTGAAACAACTGGTTATTGTGAGTCACAATAAATACAGTAACTGCAGTCAGTTTTAATTAGTGACAATTTGTGACTCAGTCTGATGCACATTTTAATATACCTATATAGGCCTATAAATGTATTGGGTGGCCCTCAAAGGTGGTCAGGGACTGCACATGGGACCCTGAGATCAAATGGGTTGGGCACCCCTGGCCTCCAGTTAATTCAGGGTGAGATCTGACCTAGAGTCCTGCATCAGGTCAGGTACCCCGGTTTACCAAATTTGCAGGTCGGGTTTGGGTAAACTACAGTGCATTTCAATGGGTTGTGGGTCAGGTTCACCTAGCAGATGTGGGTCTGCTTGCAGGTCTATTTTATTTCGGGGTGGGTTCGATTGCGGGTCATCTCAGGCCATGGTCACCAATGGTAATACCTACACTATTTACTATATGATAAATGTGTACCTGTTAGTGAAATAAATTGTAAGGTGCCTTCCAGGTGTCCAGTGCCTTCTTGGTTACCTCTATGCCATCAATATCATCCAAGAATAAGGAAAAATAAATGGGAAAACCAATCCACGCAAAAGGGAAACATCTTACCTGACTTACCTCCGTGATCCCAAGATGCAATATGCGATTAGTCCATTATTGCATCGTGGGATCCTGGCAAGGGGACATGTTCCTCGGTTCCTAAGTTCTAATACAGTACCACATTAAGTTTGTACTACAACGTAGTGTAAAATTAACTTACTTGGTATTGTATGATGATGATGCGTTATTACTAGAAATAGTGCCATGCTAACCCTATATTACATGGGATTGCATTGGTTTTAGACTTATTTTAGGGATATTGAATCTCCATGAAAGTACTTCCAGCCTTCAGTCTGACAAAGGCCTAAGGACCAAACATTCAGGGGATTCAATAAAAGTTCTTATTGTTTAAAATGGTGATAATTTTGCCCCAACCAATCAGATGTTAGCTTTAAAATGTTACATAAGTTCTGATTGGTTGGGGCAAAATTAGCACCAATTTAAATGATAAGAACTTTTATTGAATAACCCCCATTGTGTGTTATTGGCTGTGTCTGGACATAATAAAGTTGGAGAACCCCATTTATATAGACTGAAGGCTGGGAAGTACTGTAGTGTAATATATTTATCATATACATTTACTACAAGCCTAGATGGCTCCAACATTTCAATCCAAATCAGACCTCGCACTGGTCATCCAGTCGAACACAGGACTGTTAAACAAAATTAGTATGGGGGGCGGAGTCTGACCATCCATCATGGCGGCCGGATGCTAGTGGAGCTCCGGGTCTGGGAGCGCTGGACGAGGGGACTAGAGCTACAACAAGCGGACTTTAAGCACTCTCACTGAACAGTCCTGCCCCAGCAACCAACATGCTCCAAAAGGACCCAAGCGAGCCCAGAGGCGATTTACTGGGCTATGTCACCCGGCCAGAAGGCGCACCCACGCCGTACCAGGCCTCAACCCTAAAGCACAAGACCCGGATCCATCTCCCATCACCAAACGGACCTGGACAGCTCTATGCGAACCTCGAGAAAGCGATAAAAACAGCCCACAAAACCACGCTAGCAGAGGTAAGGCAAGAGCTGACTAATTTGGGTGACCGGGTCGCGGGAATAGAAAACAAGCAGAGCCACATGGCAAGATACTGCACCCAACTAGAGGGGGACATAGCAGAGCTCCGAACACAAATATCGGAGTTACAAACAGCGCAGGAGGACGCCGAGAATAGAAGCAGAAGACAGAACCTAAGACTGCGGGGCATTCCAAAACAGTACAGGATCTTAACCCATACCTAGAACAGTTGTTCCACCAGATTGCCCCGCAACTACAAACGCGCGATTTAATACTAGACAGGGCCCCACAGAGCCCTAAGGCCCCCACCAGGCCCCGACAGCCCACCAAGAGACGTGATAGTAAGATTCCACCTATACACCGCCAAAGAAGCCATTATCAAGGCGCCCGTAACCATGAGACCTGAAACAAGATGGCTACACATCCAAATCTACCAGGACATATCTCCAAACACACTACAGAAGAAGGAGAGAGATGAAGCCAATACTCGAAAAGCTCAAAAATCAGGGCCTCAAATATAGATGGGGCTTCCCATTTCGGCTACTTGTAAATCACAATGGCAAAACGGCGTCTATCGCATCCCCAGACGAAAGCAACATCCTCCTCCAGAAACTGGGCCTGGAAACCCGAGACCTAAACCACAGGGGCCCAGAAACCCTCGAATTCCCCCACCAACAGATAACTGGACAACAGTACCTCACCATCCCCACGCAGGGGCGTCAATTCCCCCGCTCGAACCCCTAATACCCCCTGATCAATACTATTTCAAATGGAACTTTGGTAAATGGAAATTTGAACAACTAGGAGGGGGTTAATTTGAAATAGAGCCTCTTTGAACTCACAGCTGGGAATTGCGAACCCTGGGGAAATTTACCCACCGCAGTGCGAAGGGATGGATGAAACAGACTGAACCGAGGATTGCTCCGGCCACGACCACAATCTACCCAACCCACAACGATTAAATGGCTGAGGACCAACTCCAGATAAAAAGGTCGACCACAAAAATAACCAAAACGGATTACAAAAACCAAAAGCAAAAGAGTAAAAACCCAAAAAACAACACCGGACCACAGGATAACCTGGACCTGGGAAAACACACAAAAACACCACCGGTTAACCCAAAACCCACCAAAATGTATATTCATTTTAGTAACGTCGAAGGACGCAGCACCAACCATAACCCCCTAAAGAGACCAAAACTCCATACCCACGACCTGTATAATCATCTAATTGACGAGTCATGAGAACACTAATGGAAACAGCCGGACTTAAGGATAAGGTCAAAACTAGAAAACTCTACCACCCGCTTTGACTAAAGACATTATGTTAATACCACAAATAGATCTCTTAAAGTACAGCACAATACTTTTTTGGTGAAAAAACGGTTAGATACTGTCTTTGTACTTATATTCCCCCCTCCCTCTTTCCCAATAATGAAAATGTCGAAATACACTCTAGTATAAGGTTAAGATGATACCATAAGTTTAAAAATAATTACAAATATTAGGCAATGATACCAACCCCTACAACACGGTGATATGCTATAGCGGGGGGGTTAGGCAGTTTACTGCCCCATACTGTAATAGCCCACTAGCCTCTGTCCACACGTGCAAATACAGAGATCGAACGGAACGACTGGAATAACCCGACTGCCCCAGATAGATAGACCAGTATAAGAAGGGCACAACGCCACTAATCTAAAACAAAACCCACCCCCCCTCCCCCCCCCAATTGTTGTTTCCTCCATTGCCTTTTCTAACACCCTCCCCCCCCCCTCCACTACCTTGTGGTTTCTGATAATCTCTCTTTTCCACCTCACCCACTCTCCGATCTATCCTTGTATTTTAGACGCCTT
>JAACNH010004448.1:0-24110 GCA_019447015.1 Hymenochirus boettgeri | reverse complement strand
TGAAAAATTGCAGTGTGGAATTACAACCTTAAACGTATATATTGAAAACAAACGCTCTCCTTAAATTATAATGAAAATATATATATATTACACAAATATAAAAGGAGAAATAAGCTAAAATTAAATGACCCTGTATGCATTCTATAAATGCTAAAACTAACAGATTGCCGTATGTATCATCTCTAAAATCAGCCACAACTGCGGACAAATAATCACACAGGCTTCTGGCTTTCCAGAGTTGTCACTGACCCAAATTTACTGTTACACAGCTCAGTGAGTTATCTAGCCACTCCCTTGCCAGAGCTGTCATGTGATTATTGGGTGACCTACTTGTGACCTCTCTGTAATCAAGACTGAGCAGAGAGAAAACAGTATTGGAAACATAAAAAGAATATCCACAATACAGTCAATCTCTGTAATATCTTCTCTACCTGATCATGGCAGTATGTTTCATTAACTTACATGCCTGTACACCCACATCCTTGCTGATTCTGCAGAAGCGTCTTGGCGAGGTCAATGGGGAAAACGCACGTTACTCAACCAACCCCGGATTCCTCCGTTGATAGTTGGCTGGTAACTGAAATACAAAGACATTTATGGTTCGTCTACATTTCACTTAAGGCCTCTGATTTTTTTAATGACTGTAATAAAATTTTATTAATATCATGAAAAATGATGGCATGATACTGGTGGACGAGAGGAAAATGTTGCTAATATATAAGTGCTTTTGTACATTTTATTCTCTTATATAGCACTAACCATATTACCTATTACGGTTCACATCTGTTCTTGCCCAGAAGAGCTTGCAATCTATGTGCCCTGTTATACACTACGCAATAAATATGTCTTTATGATGATAGAGACCATAATACCCAGCACAAACTCACACAGGGAGAACAAATTATAGGCCCATAAACACTATAGGCCTGTTCATAACTATAGGCCCATAAATACTATAGGCCTGTACATACTATATGCCCCTAAATACTATAGGCCTATTCATACTATATGCCCATAAATACTTTAGGCCTATACATACTATATGCCCATAAACACTATAGGCCTGTTCATAACTATAGGCCCATAAATACTATAGGCCTTTACATACTATAGGCCCCTAAATACTATAGGCCTGTTCATACTATATGCCCCTAAATACTATAGGCCTATTATATATATGCCCATAAATACTTTAGGCTATACATACTATATGCCCATAAACTCTATAGAGCCTGTTCATAACTATAGGCCCATAAATACTTTAGGGCCTGTTCATAACTATAGGCCCATAAATACTTTAGGCCTGTACATACTATATGCCCATAAACACTATAGGCCTGTTCATAACTATAGGCCCATAATACTTTAGGCCTGTACATACTATAGGCCCCTAATACTAAGGCCTGTTCATACTATAGGCCCCTAAATACCAAAAGTCTGTTCATACTATATGCCCATAAATACTATAGGTCTGTTCTACTATATGTCCATAAATATATAGGGTCTGTTTATATTATATGCCCATAAATACATGGCCTGTTCAACTATATGCCCATAAATACTATAGGCCTGTTCATACTATATGCCCATAAATTACTATAGGCCTGTTTATACTATATGCCATAAATGTATGGTCGTTCATTTCATACTATATGCCCATAAATACTATAGGCCTGTTCATACTATATGAACATAAATACTATAGGTTTGTTTTTATTATATGCCCATAAATACTATAGGCCTGTTCATACTATATGCCCATAAAGGCTATAGGTCTGTTCATACTATAGGCCCTAAATACTATAAGTCTGTTCATACTATAGCCCATAATACTATAGGTCTGTTCATACTATACGCCCATACATACTATAGGCCTGTTCATATTATATGCCCATAAATACTATAGGTCTGTTTCATACTATAGGCCTGTTCATATTTATCCCATAAATACTATAGGTCTGTTCATACTATAGGCCCATAAAACTATAAGTCGGTTCATACTATACGCCCTACAATACTATAGGCCTGTTCATATTATATGCCCATAAATACTATAGGTCTGTTCATACTATAGGCCCATAAATACTATAAGTCTGTTCAACTATATCCCATAATACTAAGGTCTGTTCATACTATACGCCCATACATACTAAGGCCTGTTCATATTATATGCCCATAAATACTATAGGTCTGTTCATACTATAGGCCTGTATATATTAAGAATGGTCCATGATTTTTTTATTTTCCCAACCACGGTCAACCGGATAACCCTCCGTAGTTATACCACAATGCAGTCCACTGGCTGAGAGTAGAAAGCGTGCCCCAGGACTCATAGGAAAGGATCCGCTCTCTCTCTCTGCATTGCGCAGGTAAAACTATGACAGCTTTATGCTTGTGAAGGTTCCATCCTCCAGGTCATGGGATATCTGTTGTTCAATTAGATCAACTGGACATGAAGTTTAGTTCATGAGACGTTTCGCTAGTCATCTGACGGATCTCTCTATTCAGAAGGACTTGTACAAGACTCTGATGGCAATTACTGAGAGATCCAGTCGGATGGCTATCGAAACGTCTTCAAGAACTAAACTTCAAGTCCAGTTGCTGATTTAACAGATATGACGTTTAACATTTTAGAAACCAATATTGGGTTGGAGCGGTTGAAGGCCAGAAAGTTATGGGAGCTGCAGAGAAACATTTTATTATAATAATCACTCAGTGACATAGCTAGTGATTATTATAAGAAAATATTCAAGATGCTCCCATTATAATTTGACCCCTTTTTGTAGTCTATGCAATAAACAAGCACACCTACAGATACAAATCTTATTGCGCATTCATACTAGTCAATCCTATGCATGATTCTTATAACAGTTATATAAAGCATTTCCCCCCACCATTCTTTCATAGCCAAGGCTATTTGCTACCCAAATCCCAACCCAGTCTGATAACACAGATGAGACCTGGTGTGATAACGGATGAACTGACCTGATCTTTCTCGGTCATGGTGATGTAGAGAGTGATGATTGGGGTGAACAGCAGAGAGCCCAAGGCCTTAGGGTGTGTCCCTACACCTAAAAGATAAAATGCCATGTGATATAGAAGTGGCGACTATATGACCCTGCAAGTTAGACAATAGCGATACAGGGGTGTGGCCTGTCAATGTTTCAGCATTGCCAGTATGTCTGTTACAATGTATCTAGTTACCCAATAGCAATACAGGGGTGTGGCCTGTTAATGGTTCAGCAATGTCAGTGTGTCTGTTTTAATGTATCTATCTCATCTTCCTAAGGACAGTCTATGTTAGTGACCACTGTCAGTGTGATGTGACCCTGCAAAAATGTATCCATGTGCATTACTATGGTGATCATTGATACTGTGCACGCTATGATGTATCAATTACTGTGTATCCTGGGCATCACTACGATGTTCAATATACTGTGTATCCATGTGCATCACTATGATGTATCAATGATACTGTGTATCCATGGCATTGCTATGATGTATCAATGATACTGTGTATCCATGTGCATCCTATGATGTTCAATGATACGTGTACCATGTGCATCGCTATGATGTATTAATAATACTTGTGTATCCATGTGCATCGCTATGATGTACAATGATATGGTGTATCCATGTGCATTGCATCACTATGATGTATCAATGATATGGTGTATCCATGTGCATCGCTATGATGTATTAATAATACTGTGTATCCATGTGCATCGCTATGATATCAATGATATGGTGTATCCATGTCATTGCATCACTATGATGTATCAAGTATGGTTATCCATGTGCATCGCTATGATGTATCAATTATGGTGTATCCATGTGCATCGCATCACTATATGTATCAATGATATGGTGTATCCATGTGCTCGCTATGATGTATCAATGATATGTGTATCCATGTGCATCGCATCACTATGATGTATCATGATATGGTGTTCCATGTGCATCGCATCACTATGATGTATCAATGATATGGTGTACCATGTGCATCGCATCACTATGATGTATCAATGATATGGTGAATCCATTGCATAGCTATGATGTATCAATGATATGGTGTATCCATGTGCATCGCTATGGTATCAATGATATGGTGTATCCATGTGCACGCATCACTATGATTCAAGATATGGTGTACCATGTGCATCGCTAGATGTATCAATGATATGTGTATCATGTGCATCGCATCACTATGATTTATCAATGATACTGTGTATCCATGTGCATCGCTATGATGTATCAATGATATGTTGTATCCATGGCTTGCATCACTATGATGTATCAATGATACTGTGTATCCTGTGCATCGCTATGATGTATTAGTGATGCTGTGTTTCCATGTGCATTGCTATGATGTATCAATGATATTTGTGATCCATGTGCATTGCTATTGTATTAGTGTATGCTGTGTATCCATGTTGCATCGCTATATGTATCAATGATACTGTGTATCCATGTGCATTGCTATGATGTATCAATGATACTGTGTTAATCATGTGCATCACTATGATGTATCAATGTACTGTGTATCCATGTGCATTTTTATGGTTTATCAATGATACTGTGTATCCATGTGCATTATTATATGTATTAGTGATGCTGTGTATCCATGTGCATCGCTATGATGTCAATGATACTGTGTACCATGTGCATTGCTATGATTATCAATGTACTGTGTATCCATGTGCATTGCTATGATGTATCAATGATACTGTGTATCCATGTTGCATCGCTATGATGTATTAATGATACTGTGTATCTATTGCATTGCTTTGATGTATCAATGATATGGTGTATCCATGTGTATCGCTATGATGATCAATGATATGGTGTATCCATGTGCATCGCTATTGATGTATCAAAGATACTGTGTATCCATGTGCATTATTATGATGTTCCAATGATACTTTTGATCCATGTGCATTGCTATGATGTATCAATGATACTGTGTATCCATGTGTATTGTTTGATGTATCAATGATATCAATGATACTTTGTATCCATTGCATCGCGTGTATGTTACTAATATACTGTGTACCATGTGCATTGCTATGATTACCAAATGATACTGTGTACCATGTGCATTGCTATGATGTACCGATTTGTGTATCCATGTGCATTGCTATAATGCACCAATGATACTGTGTATCCATGTGCATCACTATGATGTATAAAGGATACTATGTATCCAGGTTTATCACTATGATGCCTGTTTGTATATTAACTATCGTCTCTCTGTCTATCTCATTCCCCTTTTTCATACTAGATCTATGCAAAGTCCCCCAGGCACATTTTTCTGGCTCAGTGTGCAGCTCTGAAATCTTTCCTATTGTAACACAGTGACAGGCTCTTTGGCATGTGACATCTGCAAATACCCAGTGAGGGGTCAAGTTTACACAAGCAGAGCCCTTTAGTCTCAGGCAGGCAGATGAAAGGGCTGGAACTGCCATGTGATGAGTTCATCAACTTTACATTCAAAAGGTTCATTGAGTGGGAAAACAGAACAGTCCGGCCAATCAGAGCAGAATAATTATATCAGTATGACATCACGTGTCCTCACCACCTCCCAGGTGACCAGGAACACACGTCCCAATGATCTGTCACACAGGGTCAATCATTACTGGGCCCATACTGGGCACATTTCTAGTCCTCCCCTCCCTTATTTCCAGCCATACTTAGTAATAAAGTATAGAGTGTTTGTATTTGCTGTGTCTCCTAAGAAGTGCCACACCACAAAGATATCCTTGTATGATATTGGAGTATCCAGATATTATGTAAAACTCATCTGTTTGGTAAATAGTTTTCAGGACTGCAGGAAAATATTATCAGATCAAAACAATCAGAATTGTACAATCTTTTCTCTGCAGCATTACGACAGATTGGAATATAGGAATTGGTGATTGTATGGGCCCCATTAGACGTTCACACCATTTGTGCTGGTTATATCCACCAATCTGAATGATGGGAACCCATGGCTTAAGGTTGCCATACACTATTACCATCGTAATTACGATCATAAACCGACTGTTTTTTGATAGACAGATGTACATGTTAATTGTACGTAGATGTCCCATACATATTGTTCGACATTCAATTTGTTTTGTGATTAATGTGATTCAATTTACCATTGTGAGGTTACTATCATTTACATTACAAACGACTTTCCCAATCATAATTACAATCGATTTATGATCTAATATCACTAATAAGATCAGGAAAATGCACAATCAATGGAAATGTCTGAATGTATGTCGGATTGTACATAAAATCGGTCACCTTAGAACTCTACTATTATCTGAACCCCAATTAAAATCTGTCTGCCAGATATCTGCCTGTGTATTCTTATGAAGGACCAACTCCAACACAAGGCATTCTCCTGTCTCGCCATTGGATCCTACTTTAAATGTCTGTATCTGATAGCACAGACCAAACCCCATACAATCAGCTGTAGACACCTAAAACAGAAACCTCCAGTGTCCAAATATCAATAAAAATTGGGATAATCCTTGCTTAGCTTTACCATGAATATCTATAGTTTTATAACACAACTGGTCAATGTGACATTCTCTGCAACATACCTGTCTTGTATGAGTACTCCTCCAGATCTGCTTTGGAAGGGGAACACTCACCTCTCTGATAGCTGTTGTTATATACAGGTAATTTACCTGGCAACTTAATAACCTGGAGAGGCAGAGCCCTTGTTCCAACTGGAGCCCACAATAGTGGATTTCAATACATGCTCCACAAGTCCCCACCCTCTCTCCTGAAACCCTTGTTCACTTATTGCTTATTAATTATTTTGTACTTTCATTGTCTTTGACCAACCTAATCACGACCTCATTCACACTACGAATGCAAAGCGCACACAAATGCAACGCGTTTTGCAAAAGTCCACGTGGCAAACGCATTTTGCAGAAATTGCACAGGGCTAAAAACAAGCAAAGGCAATTGCACACGTTGCAAATAAACACGTCAAGTGGGATTGATCCCCTAGGGGGCCCATGCATGCAACAGTCCTGATCATACGATACGGGAACAATACAATAAGACAAGTGGATCCGTTTGGCAGATGGTTGATTTTTTTGTATTGACATGCTAAACAATTTTAATCGGAACAATACTGAGATTGCAACATCAGTATTGTTGTGTGTATGGACCCTTTGACATTTGGTCTGTCCCAGACTCAGCACATTCTCAGCTGAGCGTAAAAGGGACCCTCATCCCCACTTCATTCAGCTGCGACAAGTAACAAACTTGGGTCACCCTCATGTTGCTATGGAGATCCCTCTCGGCTCCCTGTATCTCTATGGTACCCTTGGCTACATCATCTGCTAAAATCTAGGCCAGTCCTAAGCCATTGTGACAAGACTTAGCGGGGTCCATTGAATGGGACATTTCAAGTTTATTTAACCCTTCAGCCCTCTAGTTGGTATAGAACAGTTCCCACAACCCCCTATCCCAGGAGACTTTTTGGAGGGATGTTGAGAGTTATAGTTCAACAGCAACAATGCGATTTGGAAATCTAACATATAAGCTTGTTTTTTATTTATTTTATTGTTTAATGAAGGAGACATCAGTAATACCTGAATGAGTCTGTTTGTCCTTTACCGTGCATTGGTCTTTGTGTTGTTGGCTGTGTTGTTTGTTTGTGAGAGGATTGTACTTTATGTGGCTGTGTTTTTGTTTGTGAGAGGATTGCAATTTTTGTGTCTGTGTTGTGTGTTGTTTGTGAGAGGATTGACTTTATGTGTCGTGTTGTGTTGTTTGTGAGAGGACTATATAGTTTTATGTGGCTGTGTTTGTGTTGTTTTGTGAGAGGATTGTACTTTATGTGGCTGTGTTTGTGTGTTTGTGAGAGGATTGTACTTTATGTGGCTTTGTGGTGTTGTTTGTTGTGATAGGATTATACTTTATGTGGCTGTGTTGTGTTGTTTGTGAGAGGATTGTCACTTATGTGGCTTGGTTGTGTTTGTTTTGAGAGGATTATATCTTTTTGGGGCTGTGTTGTGTTTGTTTGTGAGAGGATTATCTTGATGGTGACTGCGTTGTGTTTGTTTGTGAGAGATATAATTTTTGTGTCTGTGTTGTGTTGCGTTGTTTGTGAAGATTATACTTTATGTGGCTTTGTTTTGTTGTTTGTGAGATGATTGTACTTTATGTGGCTGTGCTGTGTTGTTTGTGGAGATTTGTACTTTATGTGCTTTTTGTGTTGTTTGTAAGAGGATATATACTTTATTTGGCTTTGTTGTTTTGTTTGTGAGAGGATTGTACTTTATGTGGCTGCGTTTGTTGTTTTGATGAGTAGTATATTTTTTGTGTTCTGCGTGGTGTTGTTTGTAAGAGGATTATACTTTTTTGGTTTGTTTTGTTGTTTGTGAGATGATTGTACTTTATGTGGCTGTGCTGTGTTGGTGTGAGAGGAATACTTTATGTGGCTTTGTTGTGTTGTTGTTGAGATGATTGTACTTTATGTACACACCCGACTGTGACACGAAACTTCTGTTTTGTTCATAGAGAAATGGCATCACATATGTGTCGCAAATGTTATACAAAAGTACAAAATAGGCAATACACATAGAAGCTACAGAGAGCCTCACACAGCAGCAAACCTTGTTATAGGCTCTATAATTATTAAGAGGACCACATCATTATGCTACAGATCTATCATGAAATATCCGGGATTCACCTCCCCATATTAAACTGAACACTATGATATCGCCAAGGGCAAGTTTTTATCTAAGTACACCACAGGGCGACAGAGCATGTGACCAGCAATGGCCGTTACTCGATGAATGGTGGGGTGTTTGGTCCAGCAACGTTGATAATGAGACCCATACACTGACGCATAATCACGCAAAATGGAAGTTTGTTGGGCATTCGAAGCTCAAGACCAGTTCATTAAATTGAATGCTGTAAGGCTGCGCTAGAACCAATACAGCCGCGCGTCATGCTCAATGTAAAGGTGAAGACAGGTTTAATGGTAATCCGGTAAAAGCCAGGTCATGGTGAGAGTTGAGATCTCTTTGTATAAGGAAATCACCTGACCCGAAGTGCCTTATTATTGGATTTTACTCTCATACACGAGGCCTTGAATTTTCCAGATCTCTTAATCCTGACAGCATCAGTCAGCCATGGACTCGTAACCGCACTCCAACACGAACTTTCTATCCCGTTAAGCTGTTTTTCCAGACCGTGGTTGTTCTGCTCAATGGAGCATCACTGGGTCAGGTACAAACAACATTCCGAATATTATCACTTAGAGACATCAGATGATTCTACGGCTCATTTCTTTTACAGAGGTTTTGTATATAAATACAAAACGTTTTAATGAGGTTCGTTATAGGAGAACACAGGGGTCACCTTGTCTGCACACATGGCAGCTCCCGCAAGGATGGTGGCACTGACAGAGTTTATGGCATCTTTCCTAGCCAGGGTTGCATTTTTTCAAGGGAGAAAATAAATGTGTTGGACTGCTGGCTTATTTTCGGTTAAAGTTTTTATTTTGGTTTTACTTCCCCTTAAATCACAGCGGCGCAAAGGCTTATTGTGTTTGCCAGTGCAAAAAATAATAACATGAACACTAGAGGGCGCTAGTTTGTACAGAAACACTCGCAACCCCAAAATAATAAGCCTGGACACCAGAGGGCGCTGGTATGTTCAGAACCACTACTAGTCCAAAAAATAATTCCCCTGAACACCAGAGGGCACTGGTTTGTAACAAAACACTCACTGCCCAAGGATAATAACCCTGAACACCAGAGGCACTGGTTTGTAACAGAAACACTCACTCCCCAAGGATAATAAACCTGAACATAGAGGTGCTGGTTTGTAACAGAAACACTCACAGCTCCAAGAATAATAACCTGAACACCAGAGGGCGCTGGTTTGTAACGAAACACTCACTGCCCAAGGATAATAACCCTGAACACCAGAGGGCACTGGTTTGTAACAGAAACACTCACTGCCCACAAGGATAATAAACTGAACACTAAGGGTGCTGGTTTGTAACAGAAACACTCACAGCTCCAAGAATATAATAACCTGAACACCAGAGGGCGCTGGTTTGTAACAAAGTGAACCAACATACTACAAAAGGCATACTTAAGTAGGTACACACCTAGCGATTTTTCCTCCTGACCGACCGTTCGATACTTTCGACCGGTCGGCCAGGAGGAAGGACTATCACAAAAGCAGCCGCGTCCATAGTTACCGCGACCGATCGTGCGGTCCTAGAGGACTCATGATCGGACAGGTTTTCCACCATTCCGATCGTCCTTCGTCCGATTCGGTCCTAAGTAGTTACTGAACTATACTTCCCACCTCTACCTGACATGGATACTCTTTCTGGCACATGAACAGGGACAGCAGCAGGAGGGGATTGACTGCAGACAGATTAATGAAATCCCCAGCTTACTGTCTCTTCCTACCCCATGTAACCTGATATTTATATTGTTCCAAGATGCTCCTGTGCTCAATGAAGATTTCCCCCATGGTAACAAAGTACCAATCTCATGCCCTGCAGTAAACATTTATGTTAGGGGACAGGTGGGTGCAGCTTTCTAACTGGTTTAAAGGGAACATGTACCTTGTAAAGTTGTCAAGCTCAGTCCTGGAGGGGCAGCTGGGATTTGTAGTCCAGAAATGTACAGTTCCGATAGGAACTAAAAGAACGTGCAGTAAATTCCAGCAGCAATAATAAGAGGAGAACCGGGTGATCCCAGGGAGGCAGATACACACAGGGGCTGGAAGCTGGGGATGGACTGCAGCATATGGGGGGCCTGCTCAGTTACATTTGCAAAAACCTCAGCAAAGTTAAAATATCCTAGAGACCATAGACCAGGGCCACAGGATCTTCAAACCCCCCCACCTCTCTCAATGGCAGGACATTGGCAGGGAAGCAGTTTTTCTCTATGCAGTGAGCTGTGTCCATATGGATCAATGGGTCCATGGGATCAAAGGCCTTCCAGGGTTAAACTAGTGCACATTGGGTGAGACTGCCAATGGCAATACATGGGTAGATAATGAAATAAACATTATGCAACATTTTATTCCTTTCACCCTATATAAACTCCAAACACTGTTCTCTCTGATTGTTTCTGTCTAACAGGGCCCTACACGCAACAATCCAGATCAGGATATCCCTCATTGTACAATGGTCGATCATATATGACCGATGAGCGGACACGCGAGAAATTATTTATCTGGCCAATACGATTGTACGATACCGGATTGTATGATCGGCATTGGTGCGTGTATGGGTCCCTTTATAGAAAAAATTCCTGTAGGTTTTTGGGAGACTGCGATGCAACATAATCACCAACAGAAGGAAAGTGACAGTGATATAGGGATAATGCACGCCCAACTGTAAGTTATAAGGATATTAGTTATAAGTGGATAATGCACCCCAACTGTAGTTATAGGATATTAGTTATATAGTGGATAATGCACGCCCAACTGTAAGATTATGGATATTAGTATATAGTGGATAATGCACCCCCACTGTAAATTATAAGGATATTAGTTATATAGTGATAATGCACCCCCAACTGTAAAATAAGGATATTAGTTATATAGTGGATAATGCACCCCCAACGGTAAATTATAAGGATATTAGTTATATAGTGGATAATGCACCCCCAAATGTAAATTATAAGGATATTAGTATATAGATGGATATCATCCCCAACTGTAAATTAATAGGATATGTTTATAGTGGATATGCACCCCCACTGTAAATTATAAGTATATTAGTTATATAGTGGATAATGCACCCCCACTGTAAATTATAAGGATATTAGTTATATAGTGGATAATGCACCCCAACTGTAAATTATAAGGATTTATTTATATGGGTAATGCACCCCAACTGTAAATTATAAGGATAGTATTTATATAGTGGATAATGCACACCCCAAATGTAAATTATAAGATATTAGTTTATAGTGGATAATGCATCCCCAACTGTAAATTATAAGGATATTAGTTATATAGTGGATAATGCACCCCCACTGTAAATTATAAGGATATTAGTTATATAGTGATAATGCACCCCCAACTGTAATTATAAGGATATTAGAAGTCACAGAGGAGTTCCGTGACCATATAAATGCACGGAACTCCAAGGTGACTTCTAATATCCCTTTAATTTACAGTTGGGGGTGCATTATTTATTATAACCTACCCCTTTGTGGCTTCTGGTTTCCTTCTCCTGGAATGTAAGATTATAAGGCTATATCTTACAGTACCTCCATAGAAATCCACCCGGTAGGTTATAAAGTTCCCAGCCATGTTCCTGTTAGGTAGAGACATGCACAATCTGACTCTATGGGGTCCTTACCTGATCAATCAAACCCGTGTGGATTGTGCAGTGGTTCACAGGGGATCCTTGTTGGTGCTGCTGAGTGGAGCTTCTGACACCTCAAGCCTTGTGCTGGGTTTCACTGAACTTCAGCTGAGAATGAAACTTTGCGTTGGGAGAGATCCAACACCCTTGAATATTACTTTATAACTTTTCCTTTCTTCTTCCTTCAGATCCCCAAGCACATGAATCCGACTGTCCCAATGGACACTGATCCCCCTGCAGCCTCTCTGGTCTTGCGTACAGTGACAGGGAGTCCTTGCAAAACTCAGAAGCCTGGCATTCTGGGAGGGACATGTGGAGGAGGGAGGGGGATTCTCCTGCTATGCTGCCTTGTGTATTCCCATCATGGGATTTAAAACAGGTTAAGGTTTAATCCCAATGTTTTCTTAAATATTTACACAGGCCAGAGATAAAAAAAAATAAAAAAAAAAAACTTTTACTAAGAGGAAAACGAACATGTTTTATAGGAAAGTGTTTAAGGGTTTAATGGGAATTCAAGGTGGAATCTTGACATACAAGATGGTAATGGAGATTTATCACCATTTAGACCACATCGCTGTAGAGCAAAAGGAACACTGGGAAAACTGGTCCTTTAGTTTTCAGTTTGTCAGTTGAAACAATGTTTGGTATTGGAGGAGCCGTAGTCATAGTTACGTCTTCAGTATTGTCCTAACCGGAAACAATCAGGAGATGTAATACACCTCCTTTTAGCAATAAGAACTTTTATTACATCTCCCTGATGAATCTGGATATTCTAATTATAAGGGACTGTACATGTAATAGGAAAATGGGGCATTTCTCCTATATATTATAATATAGTAACTTATAGTACTAATATAGTAACATTATAATAATAATAATAGTACATTATAAGTAATATATAGTACCATTATAGTAATAACAGTACGTTGTAGTAATAATAGTAGTACTTATAGTAATAATATATAACATTATAGTAGTAATTAGTAACTTGTATTGATAATATAGTACATTTAGTAATAATATACTAACATAACAAATATAGTACCATTGTAGTAATAATATAGTAACATAGTACCATTATAGTAATAATAGTAACATTAAAGTAACACAGGAAATTCAATAAAAATTCTTACTGTAAAAAATGGTGCTAATTTGCCCTACCAATTAGATCTATTTAACATTTGACAGCTAACATCTGATTGGTTGGGGCAAATTAGCACCATTTTTAATGATAAGAACTTTTATGAATCTCCCTGAAAGTAACGTTAGAGTAATAATATAGTATCATAGTAATACTATAGTAACATTAAAGTAATACTATAGCAACATTATAGTAAACTATACAACGTTATAGTAACTCTATAGCAACATTATAGTAACACTATAGTAACATTAAAATATACTATAGTAACATTATAGCAATACATAGTACATTATTTAGAGGCTTGTGGATCATGAAAATGGATGGGAGTGGGGCTTATGATGCTTCTGATGCTCTGTCCCAGCAGTGAGCATGCTCCAATCTTGGACTTGGGGCAGAGCGCTGGTGCTGATGATGTCACAGCAAGAAATCCAGCTGAAATGAACTCTCTGTATGTTCTAACAATATACCCCCTTGTATTTAACGCTAAGCCACACTAGAACCCAATAGAAACACATTGGCCATTTTGGCTTTGTTGTAATCCGCACCAATGTCAATAAAATGGTAATCTAACGCAACGCAGCTAGCACATCACCACCCAATGGCACACACTGCACACATCCCAATCGGATTGCAATGAGGGATTTGAATGGAGCCAGTGTGGCCTTTAATATCTATTCGAAGGGTTAGACGCAAAGGGCCAGGCCACGCTAATGGGGGCGGATCAATTCATTATAATGGAATATATAGATTGTTTTTAAAAATTGGATTTCCATTGCATTGAGATTTGCTCATCTTTGCGTTTTGTTGTGTTTTACCATCGCACGACATTGCCGGATCGCGTGTGCGATTCCGGTGCGTTGCTGTATGGACTTGCCCTTAAGGGTTAGTATTAAAAAGACACAATCATTGAGACAGTGGGTATGAAAACAACATTGTATTAAGTGGGCCCTGAAGAGAAACTCTAATGAGTACAGCCTGTTGTTCGTGTCAAGTCACCACTCCCTGCAAGTTTATTAACCGTTTAGTGCCGTCAGTAAACAGCAACAATGATCTGATCAGCTCTGGGGCAAATGCAAATGTTTGGTAAAGACCAGACCCCGGTGTAACCGTAAAACATCTCGCTCGAGGCTATTTGACTAAAGTATACTTATATCTCACTAGATGTTTTCACCATCATGTGACACCCGTATTTTGTTTGGACAGAATCCCTTTCTCCATGCAGTTGTTGATTGGCTGCTTCAATTCCACACACCTCTCATTTAAAGGGAAATACGGTCCGCACAGCACATTCTTTCGTATTTGTAGCCTAATTCCAAAATTCTATTAGTGGGATTGAAGTCTGAAAATTCTCTAGTCCGGAATTACTCACATACATCATTTTAATCTGCAGTCTCTGGAATGCAAGTGAGGGAAGGAGTTCAGCCTGAACTTCCCCTTTAAGTTTGGCATTAAATGGAAAAGCCTACTGTGATTACAAGGCACTAAAAATAAAACAGGTAATTCACTGTAAAAGCTTTAAAGGGCAAGCCCACCCTGAAAACAAAAACTGGTCAATTGTCATTTACTTGCCCCCACCACTCTGAATATATTTGCACTTTATTACGTGAATTACTAACCAGATATTTAAGGATAATTATTGTCCCCTTTAGGAGTAAATTCCTCCCTCCAAGCTGTTTCACCTGCTGCTTCCTCTGCACATGCTCAAGCTTATAAAAAGCTCATTGAGCAGAGGAAAGAGGCAGATACAGGGGGTCTTTTTTTCACCTAAGCTAAACTTTAGAATGCTGCCCTTATGTACCACAGGCGCCATCGCAAACCACTGTTAGGTGTGTGTGGCTTCCAGGAATGGGTGTGGTTAAACATTTGGTCTTTTTAAACTGCACATCACAGTGGTATTTATACAATTCCTCAAAAAGACCCTTATCAATACCATAATGTGGTACAAAATGAGTGAGCTCTGCCTGCCGCCCCTCTGATGTTTATCAGGGGTGCTGCCCTGAGCATTGGCTCATATTGCCTCATTAGAGAGACACCCCTGGGCAGATACCTTTGCCAGAATGGAACAGAACTTATCATTAAATATCTGGTTACAAATCCATGTAAATAAACTGGTAAAATAGCAGTTTGTGTCGACAGATATCTGACAAGTCACCAGTTTATGGTTTTAAAGGAGGATATGCCCATTAAACTCCCCAACTGAGGTTTTTTATTTGCTTATTGCAGGGCGAATGGGTTAAGTCCTACTTGGCAGTTTTATTATTAGGGTGGGTGTTGTCAGTTCTTTTTGACGCCCGGGGACCCATTTGTTTCCATCATAGAAGGACTCGTACAACCTCGTTGTACACACACACACACACTGTTCCTGTTATAACACATGACAGTCTGAGCTGAAGAGGTAAGGAAAGGATTTAGTAAAGGCTCAGAGGGACTGGTAATAAACTCATTGCTGAAAATTAGCAGTTCAGGTAGCTCATTCTTCAAGGCTTCTGATAAATATTGTGGGCAGATAACTGACATGCACTGATTGTTTGTTTTAAGGGTGGATAGGCCCTTTAAAGGAGACCCAAACCACTTCAGACTCCATAATCAAAACATGTATAGAATTGCATTGTAAAGCCACTCCTCCTTAACTGGAGTTTTCCATGATTGGCTGGAGACTTACCAGTTCCTGCAGTATCTTAGGACTGAGCGTGTGCGAAGAACATAAGTTCAGTGACCAAACTGTGTGATAGTGGAATGCTGGGAAACAAAGCAAACTGTTGTAAGAAAGGTAGATGTCCCAGCACTCTTATCATATTTTAGAATGAACAGTAAAAAATGGGATGATTTCTCATTTCTGGTTAACCTTTTTATTCTAACAATGCATTTTATACAATTAACCAATTCATGTGAAAAATACCTCTATAACTCACACATAATTCTTCTGCATTATACATTACAAAATAAAAACCAAATAATGTCAGCCAAACTCTATCAAAAACAACATTGTTCACACTTAGAGCTGAGGTAACTAGTTTGTGTGGGACTCGTTCATTCAAAAAATATGACAGGAAAAATAAAGAAAAACACACACACAAATATACACATTTTATAGAAATTAAATGATCAAACAAAAAGGAAAAACACAAATAAATAAAATTCACATTTCTGGGAGCGCTGTCGTTTGTTCCATCCTGGGAATCATTTAGGGTCAAGTTCGATAATTAAAAAGGGATTAACTGAGGGTCACTAAATGAAATTCGCACATGTAACGAACGATTTGATAAAATAATTTCCAAATTTGTTCAAACTCACCCATTGAAAGCTTTGTACGCAGGGGCATGGTTCACCCGCAACCCACGTCAAACGAGCGTTCAGTCGAAAGACACCCCACCGGACGCATACACGTGGGCGATTGTTGAGACACTTGTTCGAAGATTTTTAAGCACACAATCTATGCACAAAAGTATGAAGCTTTAGAGGCCGATGTGTAAAGAGGGCAAAGTTACCTTAAGCCATTAACCAATCAGAAATGATCTAACTGCAGTAACCCCCTGATGTGGTTAATAGCACAGGCAACGTGTCCACGAATTTTCTAAGTGATACAATCGGGAAATTCAATAAAAATTCTTATTAAAATGGTGCAATTTTGCCCCAACCAATCAGATCTTCTTTAACATTTGAAAGCTAACATCAGATTGGTTGGGGCAAAATTAGCACCATTTTAAATAAGAACTTTTATTGAATCTCCCTGAATTTTCTATATTTCTTAACCTGGAAGCAAATTTCAACTCTTCATTTTCTACAAATATTAAGATCATGATATGGTCAATACAGGTAGAGAAAGAATTGTATAGGCACCTCGTAACATGAGCAGATCCCTTTAGATGTGTAGATATCAGATACATTTGTTGGTTGACTAGATATAGATAAAGAAGGATCCAGATTCTGGGCAGCAGTGTTAATCTACAATTTTCATTTCTGGGCTTCTAATATCACTTTAAACCATCCGTAGCAGCATCAGGGACAGTGAAAAGGCAAAATGTAATAAATAGGAATTAGAAATTTCATAAGCGTACGCCGATTGTGCACTTTAATTATATTCTTCCATACTTGCAAAAAGCTGCGATATTTTTACAACGCATACTATCTTTTTAAATAGACTTAACATGCATCACCAGCCAATTAAATCATACGGCAGCTCAACTACTTATACATAACACGCGAATATAAAATCCTGGGATCACATCAGAATATTTTTATATTGACTTGTTAACCAAACACATCACACCTGCCCCCATGGGAGAGTTGGCAATTTAACGCCAGTTAGACAGCTGTCCCGCACTAAGCAAATTCATAATTTGAACAAACGCACATTGAGTCTTAGTCCATAACTCATTTCAACACATTAGGGATGAGGACAAACAATTATGTACAATACATTCTCCAAATTGCAAATAAAATAAATTTTAAACTGACATTTACATAAAAAATAAAACGAAAAAAATTAAATGATAATTAACGAAAAGGCAGCGCAAAATGTGTAAACAGAGGAGTGAGTCCAGGGGGCTCCACTCAAGTTTCCTGAAAGGGCAGACATGTCCTGTGCATCACACAGAAAAGGGAAGACTTGTCCAGTTTACAGTGTAAGAGGACATTTTCTCACTGGAAGATCCTGCAGTAAATTTAATATGGCGAGGGCACTTAGCGAATCAGACAAGGACGGGCACCTTCCAAGGGTGCGAGATCTCGGACTGGCAGTGATGGAAGATCTTCTTTACCGAGAGAATTTCTACATCCCTGAGAATTAGTCCACAAATTGCCGTCTTTTTGCAAAAGGAAAGAAAATCCAATTGGCAAGTTGGGGTTAAATCAAAGCATGCAATCTTCACATTTCCCAACTGCAGCCTATCAGAAGTTATGGTACTGAAAGTTTAAAAATTGCTGGTTCCATATGTTAAATTACATCACCTGCACACGCTCCTTTTCTTGGGATCTGCGCATACTACAGAAGTCTTAACGCGGGAAGACGGGAAGTCCCTGCACTGACAAATTGGGAAGTATTACACGTGCCCAAGCTTCAGCAAGCATTAACAGTTAACTTTTATAGCACCAAAACATCTGATGGGCTGCAGATAGAATGTGACCCAGGCTCGTTTTAAAGGTAAGGCCACATTCTCTACCGGGTTTCACACCCTTACAATACAAGGATGGTGGAAGCACTCCAATTAGGCTAATTCAACCCTATCTTCACCACTGATCTCTGCCCAGTGTAATAAGCAGCCTTTGTCCTCAGCAAGGATGATGGAACACGCGGTGATTATCCCTATGAATAAGCCACATAATCACACACCCTCCCCCCCTCAAACTCACCTGATCCTGTGCCACTGACTGGGATTTCGACAGTAAGTCTCCCTGTCCAAGGAATTCCCTTTGGGAAACCAGAGTTTGCATTGGGAAGCGCATCCTAGACAACAGATAACAAAAAGGTGGTGAAATGACGGTAGTCACGAACGCGTAAGGCTGACTCCCTCCCCCTGTGTGTTTTGTTCTACACATTTTTGGATCACATTTTGAATGTTTTTAGAAAGCCCTTAATAAAGTGACTTTAAGGCAAGCTCGGATGAAAGCCCGTCTTTTATATGGATTTGGAAGCTGGAATGTTGCATTGGGAAGGCATCCTAGACATGGAGATAGGAAAAAGGTAATGAAACTTGAGCTGCATAGGGGATTTATAGTAACCGTAGTTTAGTAACCCATAGCACAACTAACGCAGTTTAATTTCTATGTAGTTGCTATGGTTACAGGACCAGAGTAAGTTTGTCCATTTTGTGATGCAAACATAATGGTGTCTATTCTGATATTTTAAATAATGTTTATCTAACTGGAGTATACTTGTTTTTCTAACAATTATAATTTTCCTTTGAAAACCCAGATACAGGATTGCAATAGTCTACATAATGTCATTTGGAGCTTTACTTACCCTTGGCTATGGTACATATTCTGGAATGGGGCCATTAACCACTTTGTTCCATCATCACAGCCTGAAAGTGCCCTCTACCAGGGTCCAGTTGTTGGTAGCCCGGCCAAAGTGCATGCCCTTGGTCTGTAATAGGCCAGCGTGTCTAGTGGGATGCAGTGTTGGCTGTGAATATGCTTGACGTTGGTAATGGTGCTGAGATGCATGGGGTGAGGCACCATATTAGGGTGGGGGCGGAAGTTGGAATTACCCCAAGCTTGATGTCCACTGAACTCAAAGTTTCCACTTTGTTTCTTGTGACTGTCCAAGTCCAGAAACTGTTTGGGGCTTCTCGGGTCTGTCCGATATTCCTTCCCCACGTGTTCCTCTGCAGGTTCTCTTTATTCTCCCCTGGCACTGCCTGGGACTCCCCTTCCAGCAGAGGGGACATCAATAAGCCCTCATTTCTCCCATTCCTTGCATGATTATGAGGACCTCCTGTTGAGGGTAAAGGCCTCTTTGTTGGGGTGGTTGCTGCATGATGCCTGCCAACGAGGATAATCCTGAGGGTAAAATGGAGGCCGTTGATAGGGAGCTGCATCTGCTGATGTAGGGGTAATTGGTGTTTTGTTGGCTGTATCTGGGTATGAACCCACTGCTTCTGGATGCCCATTACTAAATCTTGTGGTGCACTGACAGTATATGACCCTGGGGCCTTAGAACTGGGTATTTAGACCTGACCGACTGGGTTAACACCCCCAGGTTTGAGAGATTAAAGGCTCAGTTTTGGGGCCACATCTATGGCACCTTCATTGCCTGTGACTTTGGCCCCTCGGCTATCCCCTTACTATCCACAGGGTTTGGAGCGCCGGTGTATGTCTGCGTCCACCTAGGGGGAACATCCACCATTGCCATTTTCTGGAACCTTGGTTTTTCCCTGAGGGTGGAATTTTCAGGCATTGCCTGGTGTTCCGGGGCAACTTGAGGAGAAGTTGAAGGATGATTTTCTCCATTCATATGGTGATTGTGGTGGAGGCAAAACGGGGATGGTGCCCCAGATGTGGCGACTCGGCTGCAAAAATACCAAGAAATGGTAAAAAACAAAATTATTGTTATTTTCATTTAAATGTAAACAGACATTATAAGATATTGGGTTTAGCTTAATGTTGTGTTTCCATGTAAATGTTTAAACACCTTCTCATATAAAACCCAAATGGAGGGCTGCTCTCTTTTCCCTGGATTAAGCACTGAGCATCCCAGACCATAACAAAGAAGGGGATTTACCTACTGGAATAAAAATAAACCTTATTATTGTTGTATTTCTGTAAAGAATTCACTTAAAAACGAAAAGAAATCACTTAACGAGTTAGTCACATGTATGCCAAATCTATTTCAAAAGGTTTCTCGTTATTTTTTAAGCACTAAAAAAAGGAGGGGGGGGGGCTGGATAATAATAATTAAAAGTAACTGTGACAAAGACACATACACATATTAAAACACAAGTCCTTCCCATACCATTCTCTCCTTGAGCTCCCTGCTTGTCTTTTCATTTCCTGGGGTTGTCCATGTCTGGTCCATTAATTGTTCTGGTGTGCTACTGTGGGTGGGTAGGATCAGGTCCCAGCATGGGGGATAGGCAAGGCAGAGGGCAGACTAGAGAGAGAGTCTCGCATGCGACCATCTCGGAGGTCCATCATGAATTCCCCGATGAGCCAAACGCATTTCGGCCGTTGTAATCACTCGGCGGTCTCCCATGCGAGGTTCATAGAGGCTGGGAAATGGAGGTGGTCTCGGAGGGCCATTTCCATTCCAAGCACAGGTGGAGGTCCATACCTAAAGGAAGGTAGGGTTGGCCAGAATGGGCAGCCGACCCTCTGGTCTCATCTGTTGCATATATCCCATGGGGTACTGTGGTTGGGGGTATAGATGAACTCCTTCCTGCGAGGAGGGTGGGACGTGGGGAGCACAGTTGTCTAAATTGCTGGGATGATGGAGCGATGCCTCAGAATTTCAACATCCTACAACGAGAGAGACCAGATTCATTTGAGAATTCCCCACTAAACCATATGGCCAATGTCACAAGGGATAATTTAGCATTTTTCCTAGGAATTTCCCCTTTTAACATCTTGCCTGTGAGGCTACCCCCATTCAACGTAATTTTAGTTTCATCCTGGATGACACAGCCGTTAGCGATGATGTCAGACCCTAAAATGATCACTAAAACTGCAATGACATCACTAGACACTGACCAGTGCAATGATTGACCACAACATAAAGCCACTGGGTACATTTCTAGTGTCTGTAGCTTATGACGCTATCCTCACAAAGAATTAATATCACACGATATCGAGTATCCCGATATGTACAGTGGATCTGATTGTGTGTGTAGACCTCATCAGACATGCTAAATCCACATTGTATAAAGACAGCTTGCACAGCTGTGCTTTGCCACGTGAAATCCCATTCCGTGGTACCTGCTTCGTGGCTTCTCGTTTGCTGACCAGGATCTCCTAATTCGGTTCAGGAAATCTAAATGCTCCGTACTGTGTCCCGGTTCAGAACTTCTTAGTGGGGCGGATGGCTGGAGAACAAATAGAAATGAAGTCGGATTTTGGACACACACAACTTTATTCGCCACAATTCTAACTTTGATGGGTCCAAGAGACAGGAAAGAACGTGTGACATCACAGTGAGTTATCTTCTAACCAAATGGACTTTTGAGGGCTTTTAGCCCTTCTGTTTTTTCTGCCTATGATGATTTACTTACCATGTCTCTAGGGTGGCAGGGATTGTCTGGGGCATCCCCCCATAGTGCATGTGGTGGGGTGAGGGTGGACCTACAGGTGATGCCATCAACGGATATCCAACCTTCCTTCTTCTCCTCCGGCCTGGACATAGAAGGACTCGCTCTGCTACTCTCGCTAGATTGCCTACTCCTCTACTGTCTTCCTTGCCTTTTCTCCAGCCTCCAGCTTTCGACCTCTCCCCTGGCTGCGTCTCTTTGGAGGCTTCTCCTTTTCCTCCATCTCGATCCAAAATCTCCGTCTGATTCGCCTCTCATCATCCGCAAGGTGTTTAGCAGGGCCTTCTTAAAGCACCGCTCCACGTTATCGGCCATCTTTGTGGTCTCTGTAGCGAGAGAAGTTCCCGTCTAATCGTTATCGTAGATACACAGGGCAGGTAACCAAGAGCATGATATGCACACGGAACATTCTTTCTATTCCATATTTTGCACATCTAACATTGTTGCACTTACCACTGTTTTTGTCCGTTGTAATTTCACGCAGTTCCTGAATATGGTTTTTACATCATTGACAAACGTTCCTTGGTAAGATAATACCCTGAGCACAGTCTCTCCTCCACCCTGACGATCCATCGGCACTGAAAAGGGGCAATATTGGAAGATCAATACAATCAATACAACTATTTAAAACCAGTTATTTCACCTCTGTGCGGGGATTTCGGGGACATTCTTGGTTTGGATTATTATGATATTATTATGGAATCAGGGAGAAAACTAAAATCACAATACAGTATAACGCGAGTTAAGCCGAGGTACCTATTTTTTATGAGTAAAACTGATTGACTCAAGTATAAACCGAGGGTAGAAAGTAACAAAGCATTTGCATTAATATTAAATAACTTTAAAATTGTCTGCATAAGAACAAAGGGAACAAAAGACATGATTTGGAGGTGGGTTTGGTGGCTGCCTAAAACAGACGGTTGAACTGGAGGGCTAACTTAACACTGACTGGTGCTCAAATGCAGTTTGCAGGAAGAGATTTTTTATTATGTTTTTAAACAGCCGACTTTAGTGTTCACTCAGGGTGCTCCCTGAGCCAATGTTTCAGTTTGCTTCATGGTAGGGCACCCCTGCTTGTAAGGTTCTGCAAAAGGAGCGCTGACCGGACTTCAGGAGAGGAGCACCAGACCGGTTTTACAGATGTGACGCGGGTAGATGTTATGTGCTCACGCTGGCACATTGCATCTACCGCGTCACACCTGTGGTCCGGTCTGGTGCTCCTCTCCTGAGGTCCGGTCGCGCTCCTTGGGAAGAACTTTACTATAAATCTCTGGTCTCCTCTTTACACTTTTTCAGCCATGACCCGAGTAAAAGCCGAGGTAGATTTTTAGTAACTTTTAAAAAACAAAAACCTCAGCTTATATGAGTATATACGATGTCGGAATGGATGTTTATAATCATAATTAAAAGATGGCTGTAATCTCAATCTGTAATCTGTATCCAATCAGCAACTTTTGAAGAAATTATCGGTGATCTGTAGACACAGAGAGAAATCTAACCAATCAGATCAGCCCATACAGAGCGATTCCTACAATACAATATAAAGCCAATAGCATATATAAAAGGAGTGCATTAATTGTTATTACCGTTATAATGTTGTAATAGTTTGGGGCGTAGGACTCGTCCCTGGTTCTAGGAAAGCCAAGAATCCTTATGAGCTTTAACTGCATCCAAGACTAAAGAAGAAGAGATAACTCTAGTAAGAAGGGAACAGTCACAGGGGGCGACAACAACTGTTACAATGTCTTGATTTCCACAACACATATAGTATAATATGTAATGACTTTCATCGCCACTTAGATGTAATATTGAAAGGTGGGGTTTCAGGAATAAATAAAAGGACATTCATTGTTACATGGTTACCAGG